>DWHQ01000836.1:0-12280 GCA_018247955.1 Eurytides marcellus marcellus | reverse complement strand
AGATGTTTGTTGCCTATTTGAATAAATATATTTTGATTTGATTTGATGTTACATATCAATTTAAAAGTTATGTCGGCATCTTACATTCTTCTGACATCGTGAACTGTTAAAGTAGCTGTTACTTGGTAAGCCGCTTTCATTGTCAGTATTGATTTTGAGGAAATGTGTGAACATTAAATTTTCGTATAAAATTAGGAAAATATGCTTTAAAATTTGTTTTTGTTGTTTGTTTTTAAAATTGAATTTACTTCAGATAAAACGGCAAGAAACCTACGTCTGATTTGTTCGAATCGTTAGTATAACAAGTTGTACATATATCAAATTAAGGAAATTAAAAAATGTGAGACCCACCCTTGATTTCAATTCTTGTTCTTATGTTCTTGATACAAACAATGTGCAACACATAAGTTATAGGATACACACACATACACAACACATCGATTAAGAAAAACCCATTTGGATTCGGGAATGTTTGATTGGTTCTTAACTTTTAATATATGTCTTTGTCCGCTTATACATTCAAGTTAACGAATCACCACTGAGCATTAGCTTCACATTGAATCTCAGTTCTAAAACATGATATTTTTAATATGAAAAAAAAATGTCTCATTACATTTTATTTCATTGATTAATTCTTTATTGCAAATATTTCATTATGAAAAAACACGACATCAAAAACTTTCTTCTTTCTTACCAACAGTAATAGAAAAGTGTCAACACTTACACTTTACATCGGTTTTGTTTAGTCTGTGACGTTTCTCCAAGCCAGCAGGTTTTTTTTTTTTTTTTGGAGTAGGCTGAAACATGCAAGCGGCTCACCTGGTGATAAGCGATCACCGCCGTCCATGGACATTTGTAATATTACAGCACTTCCAAATGCGTCGCCTTTATAGGGGAGATTTTTTTAAATGGTAGGAGACTCTCTCCTCTCCTGAGGGAGGATAATAAAGGGGAAGGGGACAAGAGAGGGAGGAGAAGGGGTGGAGACAGAGGCTTATTCATTTACTTGAAAAAATAAAGGAAAAACTCAGTAATGAAATTATACACAAGGATTGCTCATTAAAGCCTTGAATATGCAGCTTAATAAAAGTATAAAGATAGAATAATTAAACAAAAGATACAATGAATACGTATTTATTGTCTTTGGTTTGTTCTTTCTGGCCCTATAGTAATGTTGATGTTAATAAAGATGTTTTGACTTCTACTATTTAAGGGTGACAAATAGGCTCTACCTTTAAATTTATACTTTTCGATATAAATATACACATACTTTACATTTCTCAGATATTTTATACTCAAGAATTCAACCTGTTTTAAGTTATTAAGTATTGGAAATGCATAAGCCTATATATAAGATTTCGTTTTGGAAGGTTTAGTACCGGTTATTATAATTTGTTTTTTTATTTTAATTACAAAAGAAATTTATATAAATCAAATAAGCCTAAGGGAGTTACTAAGGAAATGAAAATAAAATGGCTTACGAACAAAATTTTCAAAGGCCTTCATACATATCAACTGAACCATAAGGTTTCCGACCCAATTTAACGACGAACGGCCGTCGTTAAATTAAGCGGAAAGAACATATTAATGTAATAAATGACTGCTTAGAAATCTGTGTACAATTAAACAGGATTTTAATCTACAATACTTATGAACATATATTTTACAAATAGTTTTTATCACTTGTTCACTTCTTCACAATTACTTCTGCTCTATAATAGTAGCGGCTTTCGACTGTTATGATGTCTTATGAAGAAAAACATTTTCTTTCATCAGGAATAAAACGAGCGGCTCACCTGATGGTAAGCGACCGCCGCCGCCTATGACATCTGCGACACCAAGGGACTTATGAGTTATTAATTCGTACTACTTAATTATATTAATTCTTATTACTTATGTATGCGTTGCATGGCTTTAAAAGGTTGTGGTATAGGTCCGGAAATACCGTTAGTGAAGATCGGTTCCACATGGTAGACATGCGTGGCATTATTATTCCTATAATTTTTCCATGTACCATGTTAATAAGTTTGCTAGAATTTTAATCGGCTAACAAATTTGGTTAGTGATTGTCTTAAAGAAAAATTTACTTTCGAATGCATTTTCTATTATTTGAGTAACTCATTACCAATTTGGAAAAAAGGAAACTCAAACGATTTAAGCTGGAGTCTTAATTGTACGGGAGATTTACCTAGAAAATTAATAATTATTTTACCTCCATTACCAATTGTTGATTGTAAGTCTCTGAAAATGTATTTGTATTCGGAGATTCAGATTTATTTCGTTTAAAATAAATTAACCAACATAATAGTTACTAAATTGTTTATTATTATTACATTTTCATGTACCGCTGTAATGATGTATTGTGTCATTTTAGTTAAAGTTGGTATCGCTCGCTTGGTTTTGATTCCAAAACCGATACTAGTGAAAAAAATGCCTCAAGCTTTTTTAAGAAAAGACAAATAAAAAAAACTAACTAAAACATTTTGACATTTATAATATTGGTAAGTAGTTGTATGTAAACAGAAAACTCAAACAAACCTATCGGTTTTGATAACAACAAGATGCTCGAACCGAAACGCGACTCTCTTTCTGGCGAACTTGAAAAACGTCGTATTATAATACATTTCAGAGGATTTTCAATATACAGGTAAGTGAAGAATAAGGTTTAAATGAGTAACGTTTATTTGTTGGCATTGTTCACTTTAATTCAGTTTACTTTCGGCGAGCGCAATATCCGAATGATGCATGGTCAATCTCATTGAAAATGCGGTGCAGCATTGTTTCCGATTTAACTTTCCTCTTCTGGAAATGGATTTTACGTGGAAGGCGGCCAAGTCTCAAATCGCTCGATGGCACAATATTACATTTTTTTATATAGATATTGTCATGTGCTTCCATTTTAAGTAATTTATGTTACCTTTCAGTCACTGAAAGAGTTACAAGATTAAAATCTAATCAAATCTCAAATGGTACCTACCTCTTCAAATTAGGGAATGAGAATGCATTTAAAACATATGTGAATCAATATACAAGCAATCCTCTTGCATTAAACAAGCCTCAAAGGAATGAAGAACGGGACAAAAAAAGATATATATCTCATAAATTTTCATTATCATCAGGTCAAGAATTTAAATGGATTGGTTTACTTAATGGTAATATTTTTTTTTATTAAATAAGTGATGTTTTAAAAGATTTTTTATCATTTATAAAAATTTCATTGTTTTTCAGCTACAAAGCCGTTATTAGTGGCAACCCTTCGACAAACACTACTTCATTTGGAATCTAACATAGTACTACAGTTTATGCATCCAAATTGGTCTTTATTAAGGAAACCATGGGTACAAGCTGTGCAGCTATGTCAAGCACCAAGAGACTTTGCAAGAGCTCTCTGTGTTTTACAGGTGATTTATTTTTATCATAATTTTAAGTATGGTGAATAATTTTTTTTTTTTTTATATAATTGATTGCTTGTTTAAAATTCGAATTTATTAATCTATTCACTATTATAAAAAAGTTAAAACCTCAGTAACTCTCAAGATGATTGCATATTCAGAATATCAAACCTCAAGTTTTATATTGATATAATCTATATTCTATCTTTTATTGAGCCACTGTTCCTTTCAAGCTTAGTTTTATTAACATTCCACGTAATCAAATTACACACTTTATATATTTAGATTATTAGCAATATTTTAAAATTAATAACAAACCTTTCTTTATAGGCATGTATTAAAAGTGTTGTTTGGGTACAAGCCTGGCATGAACAGTTAGGTCATGTAAGACTTATAAGAACTACAGCTGCAGAGAGAGAGGAACGCAAGAAATTGGATAAAAGAGAAAAAAAGGAGAGAGATGAAGAAGAAGAAAGATATAGAACAGCATACAATTTTGTAAAATATTCTTTAGGTCTTCGTCATCAGGTATAAACAGTTTTATTTTTAATTAAATTTTATTTTTATTATTAACTGTTAATATTAACAATATGTTAAATGAAGGTATGGAAACAAAAAGGCGAGGAATATAGAATTCATGGACAGTGGGGCTGGTTATGGAATTCATCTACAAGAAAATTTAAGAAACACCATACAAATCATAAACCAACTTTACTTAATGGGCCAGCCAAAATAGCTGTTAGAGTAAGAGAAGGAAATACCATAAAGGTGTTGGCAGTGGAGCCTAAAACCTATGAATATTTGATATCAAATGATGCTGCAGATGAAGATGTTTTAGAAAAGTGTAAGTTTTTACATTATTCCCCTTTTTTAATTCTCATGTGAATGTAAAAATAAAATGATGTCCAAAACATTTTCAGTGCCCGCATCAATGCGTAATATGAAACTGGAAAAAGAATCTGAAGATTTTGAAGAAATAGATGTAGAAAAAGCTTTAAGTTCATCTACAAGAAGGTATTATCCAAAAATTGGTAGAAAGTCCAAATTAGATGATTATCTTGCACGTCGCACATACTTAAAATTTATGGAGGAGAAAAAGCTGGGAAATTTGCTAGCTAATATTAAAAAGGAAGAAGAGGTAGATGTAAAGAATGAAGAGGATAAAAATGTGGATGTAGAATCTGAGGAACCTGAGTTAGATACAAACTCTATATGTGAATCAACTATTAATGCAAAACCAAAGATTTCTGTTGCTGTTGCTAAAAATGTTGATTTGCTGAGAAACCAATATCAAAACTTAAATCAATTAATGAAACATTACAAATGTTATTCACCAGAATGCAACAAAATGCAATCATCCGTTACAGTTCAGATATCTTCAGAATTTAAAGTTAATTGCTACTCCCCATTGTGTTTAGAAAAAGGTAAACTATTAAACGATCTATTATCAGTTTTAAAAGATGGGGCTCTTAACACAACACATTTACTAAATTACAAGGAAGATAATAAAATGTCAATTTTGGAACAATACCTATTAGGCAAAAGTTCTAACTCCAAAGAAAATATTTTAACCGATTTGTTGTCTGCAGTAGCATGTGCCCAAGAGTGTGATAATAAAAATTCTGACTGTTTTGTTAAAAGAAGGTCGAATAGCAGTGTTGATGGAGTTATTAAAATTGAAAAGAATGAAAATGAGCAATCTGTGTGTTCAATAAAATCTGAAAGCACTTTAGAAGAATCTGCTGTGCCTGCCGTAGGCAATGAAATGGACATAGATATAACAAGTAATAACATAGAGGATAGGGAAGTTGAAATTGGTCCATTAAAAGAATTAACTGATAATGAAGTACCAGTGGATCAATTGAATGATAATACTTGTAGTAATAATGACTCAAATAAAAGTCGTCCTCCAATACCTAAACTAAAAATAACACGCGGTAGATCTAGTAAGAACTCTAATGGTGCCAATTTAGGACCAAATAATAATTTACGAGATTCTTCCTATGAATGTTCTGTTACATTGAACAAAAGTGATTTGAAACCAAAATATAGGGCTACTATAAACAGACGATTTGGTTTTACAAGGTCAATAAAGAAAGAGGACAAAATTATTAAAGAAGAAAAGATGGATGGTATAACAAGGATATATTCTGTAGAAAACCCATGTGGCAAAGTATATCTTAAAAAAGTACAAACATCTGCAGTTGAGAAGAAAAAGAAGAGAACTCCTGTAAAATATCCTTTATGCTCATCATTCCATACAAAAAGTAAAGCAAAAACCATTATGGTTTTACCACACCATGAATTAAGGAAACTTTGTCGACAATCTGGCCTAAGCACTGTTGTTGGATTTAGCCATAATGCAAAACCCAACCAAGCTGTATGGCCCTATCCCTGCCCTAGGCCTCTATTTAAAACATGTTGGCTATACCGTACTGTAAACCTGCAGTGGTTAGCAAGTGCTGCTCTTCAACTGCGAATAATGTGGGCCTGTCTGAGATGGGACGATATGGCTGCCAAACCGGCTACAGCCGACGGCAAACATCAGCTTACAACGGATACTGAAATAGTATCCTTAGAACTGTTAAAACATCGACATATAGGCCAGTTTTCAGAAAGAACGCAATATCTACGTCGAAAAGTAGTTATTCCTCTTGAACTACCTAAAACCGTTCGTGAGGTCACATCAATACGAAGTGGATTGAGAAAACGTAAACGTGCAGAATCGCCACAAAACACGGAGCCTCAGGTAAGGAGAGTAATAAAATACTATTAAAAAATATTGATTTCAGTTATTTAACTTAGCGAGTTAGCAGTTATTTAAGATAGCGCAATCCGCCACCATTGTAGTGAAATCATTCATATATTTTGTAAAAAAAAAATTAACATGTATGTATGAATCATATACATTATGTTGCTCAATTTTATATTAGTTAACTTATAGAAGACTTAAAAGAGGATTATGACAGGTGATTTATTCTAATATTTTTATAAAGGTTTCTGAGGAATGGGTTGATGAAGATAAACTGGAATTATGGGAAGTGCGTCAATATGGAGAACGCGCAGAGCGTATTACTCCTGTAACTCGACAGACTACAGGGAAACTTCCACAAAGAAATATAGCTCCCACACCACCTAATGCTGCAGACCTTAAAGATAAGATGGAGCAGCAGCTACGTGAACAAAGAGCAGCTCATCAACAAAAAAGGGCCCTAGAAATGTCACAAGGTTTGTTGAATTAAATATCAATAGTTTATGCATTTTCCGTTATACTTCAAAAGCATGTATCAAGTGTAATATATAAAGTACAATTTATAATTTAACAGAAACATATTTTTCAGATAAAACAAAATCCATCAGTCAAAATTCTGGTAAAAGTACGCTAACTTCATTATTGACGGCAAACGCCGCGACGCCAACGGGACATAAAACCGTTATTGGAACTAGAAGAATTATAATGACAAAAGGAGCTGATGGTACTACACGCGTTATTAGTCAACCTGCAACAGGTGTATCAAAAACGTCTGGAGATGCTTCAAAGAGCAATACAAATACCCAAAAAGATGGACCGCAAAAAGTTCAAATAATAAGAGCACCTGATGGTAAGTTAACCGTCAGAGGTTTACTTGCAGGTCAGCAATTGATACAATTGCCAGATGGAAAGTTGCATGTTGTTATGGCTGGTCAACAAGGAGTAGCGGGGCAATTGGTTGCTACGTCTTCAATTACAAAACCACCTGAAGGGGAATCTATGTCTAATGAAAATATGGAAAAGTCGACAAATGTTACCAAAACCAGCATGGAAGAAGTAAAACCGGCAACGACTTCTCGTATTATAACCCAACCAACACAACAATCAATTGTGCAGACAACACGTCAAATAGTAATGCAGCCAGCACAGCAGTCACAGCAGGTTGTCGTGCAACCGTCTCAGCAATTGGTAGTGCAGCCTGCACAGCAGGTTGTTGTGCAATCTGGTGCCCGACCCACCGTCCAACCGCGTATGCAACCAGTGCAAACTGTGTTGGTGCAGGGACAAATATTGCAACGCACACCCCGCCCTCAAGCGCCTCGCGTACGACCTACAACGCAACAGATCGTTGTCAACAACCCGGTGCTCGTGCAACAGATCGCTGCGGGCAAGATACAATTGGCGACAGTAAATGGCCAGCAAGTTTTGATACGGCCCACAGGAAATAACCAGGCACAAATTGTGGCACATATCGGCCAAAGCCCTACGGCCGCAACCCCACCGAATCCGGCACCCGCCGTAGCAACGGCAGTGGCCACAGCTGTGGCTACTGCTGCACCACCTGCCCCGCGTCCTGCGCTGGCTTTGGCCGCGCCTTCACCACAACACCTTACGGAAGACCAGATAATGGAAAAACGGCTTTTGGCAGGGCAACCACCTGGTACAGTTATAAAAACAGTAACAGCGCAGGTAATTATAATTTGGTTAATTATTACTAACAATAGAATTTTTGAAGAAGTTAAAATACGTCAATGCTATACTCACATAATAAATACATTAAAAATGGAAATTGGTGCGCGTCTTTAATGTGCTCCTTTGTTGCTAACTGCTACTTTCTGGACTTTTGGAAAGAAACCATAGTCTTTGGCATCTCCAAGATAAATAAAACGGTTATTACCCAGTAAGCATCCTCGGTAGTCTAGGGAAGATTTATTAGTGTATAATTATCAGAAGAATAAAAAACCTCATTCCTAGCAAGTATCGCCATTGCAACCTCTTCTCTGACAATCTCATTACTAGAAAGCATCCATTTAGGCCTGATTAAGTTTCGTTCCTGTTTCCAAATTCACAGTGCATACACTAGATTCACTCGTGTTCCAGAAACAAATAAGACCAACTTAAAAAAAGTTGTATACAGCTATAAAAACTACTTATCATAAAAATTTAGTTGATTAAAGTTTAAGAAATTAATTTTTTTTTAATTTTATTTCTTTGTTGAGTCCAATTATATAAAGTAATGAATAAAATTTTTGTCTCTAATATGGTTAACAATATTAAGTGTATAAAATATTTGATATCTCTAACTAAATCTTTGTTAAAACAATGCTCATACAGTTATAAAATTGTGATTAATCAGTTATCAGTTTCATTGATTACTACTTTTGTAAAAAAAAAATTGCTTGTACAAATAAAATTTTACTGGATTGATAGATTAAAAGAGATTTTAATAGTGATATTGAAGTATGTTAAAATTAAAATGCAGTTATTCTATCAAGGTGTTATGAGAAGTAGGTTATGTGTATATATAAAGTTAATTGAAAAAGTGTACCTAAAACTATGTTTGTAATTTTCAGTTTGTCTAAGTTTAGTTATAAATATATAGATAATAAAATTCTCTTAATGAACAAACATCGATCGTCAAAATCGTTTATTATTTGCTGTTATTATAAATGTATTTTTTGAAAAAATGGGAAATAGTATATATTCTTAATGTAGCTTTATTTTAAGTAAGAAACCACTGGCTCGGAATGCAGTTCCGCTAAGAAGAGCCAGCGAAAAACTCAATGGTTGCTCTTTTAAAATGCATTACCATTACAATGTGTTAAGTGTTAATATAATGTAAAAAATACCTATCCCACACACAAGTCAATTAACATACTTCCATGCATTTTGATATACCAGAAATTAAAAAAAAGAATAAGTTTTATCCAATAGATTATTTCTAATTTTAGTTTTAAAAGGCTCAAGTGGTAGATCCAAATAGTTCTTGTGCAAGTAGTCCAGTATATATATGCATATACTTAGGCCTGTGAAAGGTTTTTTTCACCTATTGGAGACGAAATTGAGGTGTTACGATCTTATTTTTTTATAGTAACAGTATTTAATAAGTGTTCATCAATGGTTATTATAAAAGTATTAAAATTTTGTTGACTAAATAATATGTTGCAGAGTATGTTTTGTGAGGCAACCATCAGAATACTACTTTTTTTATAAACATTTAGCAGTAAATTTGGACGCAGTAGGAAATAAACTAGTCAAGCTGTATTAACAAGCATTATTGGTTTTACTTTCCTCACTACATAGACAGCAACATGTATAATGTTGATTCTTGCAATTGATATTATTTCATCAATCTTTGAAAAAATTAAGCCATTTTTTGTACTTTAGAAAACATCTATAGTTTTACAAGTAATATTGCTATGCAGTAACATTAATATTTTGTTGTTTAAGGTAATGCAAACAAGTAGTGGTCCTAGTATTGTGCTTCAAGGATTACATGGATACTCATTGTCTCCACAACAATTAGCGCTTGTTCAACACCAAGTTAAACAACAGTTGCTAAAAGGTGAGATGAGTTCATTGCAATTTCCTGTCTGTAATATTTATAATTTTTTTTTTCATTTCATCATAATATAGATTCAGGTGGTGGACAAAAAAGTAGATGAATTTTGCAAATTCACAGGTAAATAAACATTTCATGGCATCCAAGGTGGTTTTCTTTTTTAATTAAATAGACACAATAGTATAAAAATAATGTGAAAAAAGTACTAACCATATATAGAAAAAAGATAATTAGTGTTTAGCAGAATAGTAACATTTTTGTTTTCAATGTTTACTTATAATGATTTGCATTTACAAGACAACTGTACTTTATTAAAACTGTAAATAATACAGATTTTATTTCTTTTTAAGTTCTTTAAATATACTATGAAATCTGGACACTTATATGGACCATAAATGTTGAAAAGTATTCACATCATCAAGAATTTGAAAACAAAATATTTGTTATTTTGTTTCTTCACTGTAAAATTCGTAAAGTAGTTTTATTTGCTACTGATGATTTATTTTTATTTGGAATTCATTGTTTTTTTACACATATATAATGTACACAAAAAAGAAATAGATTTATATCTATTCTAACATGTAACTTTTGGAAAAGCTTTAATACTATTTATCAAACACATTGATACAATAGTCATTGCATAAAGTAGAACATTAAAATAATATTCTAATTATAATATTCAAATTCTATAATGTTCTCTAAATCAATATTCCTAGCTTTTAGATTATCTACTACATACTATGTTTTTTGCTAATGGATGCAATTTTATTTTTATTTATAGCTCAAGAGTCTACAGGAAAGCAGGGTATGCTGGGACCCAGAAAAATGTATCTCGCGGTACACCCAACTCCAAACGCCACATCGACAATAGCTAGTGTCACCACTCCACCTACTTTGCAACCAATTCAAACTCTACAACCGATCCAGCCACTTCAGCCTTTGCAACCGCTCTCTTTGCCTGCACACCAGGTAATTTACTACTATTAGACTTAAGCTAAATCATACCAATGCTTATCATACCACCGTGTAACATCCGCAATATGTAATTAGGGATACAATATCATAACCAAAGCATTATATTTGACTTTTATATTATGAAATGTCTTGATGCCAAGCAAAGCCTCGATATAGGTGCGACACCTTAATCTATTGAATATTTGTGGAATTTTTGTTTATACTCAGAAACTAAAAGAAAAATTGTCCAGTATTTTTTTTAAATCATCATATAATTATAACAAATAAATACAAACTAATTTAAAAGTCATAAGTCAAATAGCTACATCATTTAATGTTAATGTATTCTATGAGTATAAATACATATAACATAATGTTTTTATAAGAAAAAAACCACAATCTTCACAAATGTTTCAATACATGCAGGTTGCAGTTCCCAAACCAATCCAATGTTGCTCTTTTCTTTAAACTATAATGATGAAAGCATCAAAAACTTCTATGAATATAATTATCCTTTTATATTATTTGTTTGCATTTTTACTATGCTTAAATAACCAAAACAAATTTTAATTTAAGTCAGTAACTTTATTAATCAAACATAAATACACTAATATTAATATTCTTGTTTAGTCCCATTTAAAGGAGGATTCCTTTTTTTAATATTTAGTTTCATTTATGTTAAAAGACAAAACTGTTGCAGTAAACTCTTACTTTTATTTGCGGATAATGTTGTGATAGTACGCACAATATAGAGGTTATAAAGTATCAATACCAACAAATAATAACGATACTGGATTCAGTATCGAAACCGAAGTATCAATATCGAAAATACATGCATAGAATGCAAAGCATTGATATCGCACAATAAATGTTTTCTTTTCGGTATCCCTATATGTTATTGATAACATCGCGTAATAATTGTACTATGTATGCAGAGTTACCAAAAGTTTTTAAATGGAATAGCACGTGTTTGTATTTTAGAATGTTAATATAAATTGAAGTACAGTAAAAGCTCCTTATTCGCGCTTCCTTTATTCGCGGATTAAAAATAGCTACTCAATTCCTATATTCGCGGGGAGAATTTTTTTTTATTCGCGGATCTAATTGGTACATCGGTACATACATATTAATAAAAAGCATTCGTATCTTTTGTCAAAGCGTCGGTAAATGGATAAAAAAAAATATGCCTTTTATGTATGTATGTGTAATATGCCTAACTATGTCTAAACTATGTTGTTAAATGCTATCGCCGTTGTTTGATTGATTCAGCAGGTTTCTTTAACATAAGCCGCCTTCGCCGCCGTCGGTGTTTTTGAGAATGTTTCAGTAAAGCAACTTTATTACTCAATGCTTAATGTTCAAACTACAAAATTAAGAAGGGGCTTCAGTAAGTACTGGAAACGTGATATTTTATTTTTAAAAAATCTTAGTGAAGGTTTAAGAATGGTAAATGAGCTATGTGATTTTTTTTTTTTAATGAAAATTGATCTATCAATGTAACGAAGTCTTATTTTTGAGCGAAAAATTCAAAACCTTCATTTCGTTATTTAGGAACGTATCTCCTATAATCCCATATTCAAGGTTTCTGTTTTCGCGGCATATTTACGGAACCTATTACCC
>DWHQ01000835.1:0-12281 GCA_018247955.1 Eurytides marcellus marcellus | reverse complement strand
TTAGTATTCAGACTAAAACTACAATCCAACGATAACTTATTTGTTTATCATTTAAATAACAAAAAAGAACCAGTCGACATCCTTTGACGTGACGGCTTGCTTGTCTAGGCACAAATTTCCATATAATAAAAACAAGGCACTACTAATACTACCGATCACCTGATGGTCATAATCGGCCAAAGGAGGTTGTCATTTAATAATAGTACACCTCTTTATTAGTTGAATATTGAAATTTATATTATAGACATATAATTTTTATATGTCTTTAATATAAATTATATCTATACAAATTTCATTCTCCTCGGTGAGCGGGACACGCTGTATAAAGAGTTCAAAGTTTTCTCTTCTTGTGTTAGTATATTAATATTAATATACACCGAAATTAAAAAAGTCGGTGATATCTTACAGTCTGACAAATTTGTTAATCGGACGCCGCCGCAAACGTTTGATTTACCGCCGTTGATTGGATTATGACTTCCCATTATTGAGACGTAGATTATATAAGTATTTTACATAAGAATATAATAATACTGCACGAGGCACCCCCGAAAGATGTGTTGTGATCCGTTCTCACGCAATTACGCCATTTAATTTATAAACGGGGAAAAAATCGATGCTACACGTAACTTAGCCACGACATCGTTACGCAACCACCATGCATGCCTGAGCAAAACCTGTCCATACATAATATGCTTACGAACCGTAAAGAGTTGCAGTACCAAGCAAACCAAGACTTTACTCCATTATCTATACGGTTGGTTTTATGTTGTTTTCAATGAGTTTATATTTTATACTAAAATTGTGAAAAAAATAATTTATAAAGCCTTTATATATTTCTCATCTCAATATTTGCTGTTTGTTTAAAATCTTTCACTCAGATAAAAACCAAGTCAAAACAATGATTTTATTATAAGTTTAACTCTCACTGTTCCTGAAAATATTACATAATTAATAATTGAGGAACTCAGGGGCTGGGTCTATAAAAGGACCGACTGGTATTTTATATTTAATTCATAGATGCTTCCGTATAAACTATATGATAAGGAAAAAAATATCACCCTAACATTGGAACGCATGGTTAAATCAAGCTGGGACAATTGGTTTAACGTCTTTTCTTAAAAAAATATATATAGACGTAATGCAGCCGTATCAATACCTCTTCTAATCTTTACATATATAATAAATATGAATGTGTATATGTCAGTTTGTTCTTGGAACGGTATAAGTTCTATTTAAAGCTTCTAACGGTCTTAATAGTAGAACAATTGTAAAAGATGAGAAAATGGATCTCAAATGAAAATCTATGCGATCGAACCCGTTTACAAGTGCAAACATTATTATATTCTAAATTCAAAATAGTATATCGTTGTCATAGATAATATTATATTCCTCGATTCTAAAAAGAAACTTGTTGATTTCACTGCCATTCTATTGTAACACAAATAACGGTATATTATTACAAAACATCTCAAAATGAGAACCAATCGTTCCATTTTGTCATCGGCCCGGTGGACAACTCTGTCGTCACGAAGCCACAGTTTTACGGGCCTAATTCGATTGTCCAATGCGTAATGCAACGTTGTTAGGCAAATTTTCGGGGCACTATTCAGGAATTATACAATTTCACGGGCGGATCGCGGCGTAGCAACGCGTGAAGTGAAATAATTGACGGTCTTGGGGCTCGGGCCGCGACGAGCGGTACCCACTGGATGTTTGAACAAATGTAGGCTGCGGAACGTGTTTATTGCGCACTTCTGCTAGTCCATTTTCATCAAACGAAATCGTTTTCGTGTTGCAAATGAAAAAAAATGCAATAACATTAAACTAACCGTGTCACTATCGTACGGGTGGTAGTGGAAGAAGTACAGTGGCGTAAGAAACTCTAAATCTAATACTTTACGAAGACCATGAAACGAGAGCCGGTGTCAACGTTTTTTAAATTGAAACCATTATTTCAAAGTTACTCTACAATTAGCTAGTTAGTTAGTTTAATTTAAAGTTAACCTAATTATAAGTGAATTGGAAGTATGATAGTAAGCGGCAATTTTCCCATAAAAGCCCAATGCCAGGCCGTGTTTTGAACTAACCGAAATGTTACAAACAACGCATGGTTAAGTGTGCATCCTAAAACATGCTGTAGATAGACTTAATGCACCGGGTATTATAGTTTCGCTAGATTTCATTCCCTTCAAAACAAAACACAGCAAAGCCTAAGTAGAATAATTGGTGATACTTTCCCTGTTGGACTAGGCAATCCTGTCACTAACTAATTTAAGTCAAGAGGATGTAAAGACATCATTGGTGAAGTGCGCGTCGGCAGAAAACGTAATATCGTATTTTTTGTTTTATTTGGGTTTTTGCAGTTTCACGTCCGTTTATTTAAACTTAAAACCTTCTCTACCATCTACCTTCCATCCGACCTTAAATAAATTTTATCAACTTTCACAAAATCGTATACCTAACGTAAAACATTTTCCCTACATTTCCACTTTTACTTTCGTATTTTGTTCGGTAAATAGAGAATAAATCAATAGAATAAGTAAGCAAGAGTTCACGTGAAAAATATAAGCGAAAGCTATTGAATCCACACAATGCTTGAATACTTTGTCATTCCGATAATACCTACTTTTGAGAGTCGTTTTCCATATTCTCTTTCTATACTTTCTTATGACCGGTCTCATCTCAAGATGTCATGTTATCGGTAAGTCTTATTTTGCATGAAATGACCACATATGATAATGTAAGTACATAAATATTATTCAATTTAAGAGTTGGGAAAAGTCCAATCCCTAAAAGAACAAAATTCCTGAAAACAATACATTCACGACTTGTGAGCGCTTTATAAAATTCACGGCAAGTGGAAGTAAAAATGTTATTATTTTTTTTATTTTATTGGTTAATGTAAAGTAAAATAAGCAAGTCAAGCGCTTACAAGCAACTATCTTGTCTTAACAGTATCTTAGCTTTTCTCTATGGTGCATTCCATTCGGAAAGACAATGTTTTTCAAGCGTGATAAGAACACCTTACTGCTTAGCGACCTAACCAACTATGCAGGTACGTTCTTTACTAAAAAGAACTGAGAGATCGAGGTTCCCTGCGAGGTTGTCTCACAATACATACTTGGTAATGTGAAAATTTAAACAATTTTATAAAAATCCGTGACAGACAAATTGATTATTACAAATAAAAATAAACGTAACACCACAGCAGAACTGTATTCCGAGCCTGTGGTAACTTCCTCACAACCAAAATGTAAAAATGACGACTCAAAAGTGCTCGTAAAGGCTTATTTGAATAAATATATTTTTGATTTCATTCACAAAACGCAACCCGCTTCCAAGCAAATCCAACGTTATTTAGTTTGCATTAGAGTAAGATATATCTAACGAAAAGCCATCTGAGATTAACAATTCTTTATTACTTGTAACGATGCAGTCACGTTATTGTCTCGCTTTCTCGTGTGGCGACAATGATCGATCCTCTATATCAGCTGTGTATGAATCACTAAGGTTTTTTTTATATACACTTAGCGTTTTCTAATGTCGAGTGAACACATTTATCGTGTCAATCCTACCGCATTAGCACGCAGCTAGGCTTTTTATTGTTATAATTAAAGTGAGTAATTTTAACATTAAAAAATATAATGTAGATGACATATCAAAAAACTTTAAACAGTCGTCAGTTAAAATAATAATTGTATGATCTCATGTGAGATCATGCGTAAATTTGGTGAAAAATTATAAAGATTGTCAGCTAAGGGCTGTGAAAGCCGGTATACGGAATGCAAACGCGACGGAAGTCGACTATATTTTTTTAGGGAGTAAAGTAACGAGATGAATGAGGCGTGTACTTGATTGTAAGAGACACACTTGCCCAACTGCTCAGCACTGTGCTGCACTCGTCACGATGAAGGATCTACAGCCACCTTTCGGCCGGCTGGTTCGAGCCTCTGGGATGTCCCCATTACTCGAGCGGAATCTCGACTAGTCTGAATGCTAGTCGGTAAAAATGGGATTGGCGCTTGCTACGCCAATCCATCACTTATCGCGGCAGCGAGTGGACACGGGAGTATTCAAGGCTGCCGCACCCCGAAGAGTGCAGCAGCAGGTAGCATCGTCCCGCATCGGGGAGCGGTTGGCCCCGCTCCCCTAGTGGGGAGCCAGATGCCGAACCATATCAACCCTCGTAGGGCGTCAGTTCTAGCAGACGCACCTACGGAGGGGCGATAATGATAGTAGAACGACTGTGGAGGAGTCCCTTGCCGCGCAGTCGTCGAGACGACGCACTGGCTGAGCCTCTACCCCATATGCACTCGTCACTTGAGATAATCTATCCCTATGCCCAGTCTAGGACAATATTGCTTCAAACTGTTTCAAATGCTTGAAGTTAGATAATGCAGTAGTCCACCCCAGGTGACATCCACAAAAATTCTTCTCCCTTCTCCTACCACTTACAAAAACGTGTATACAAATAATCCATTGCTGAAGAGGGTGAGAACCTCCCTCCCGAACCTCCCGTGTGTCGGTCTACTGAATATCTCTATGCCGAGTAACTACGCTGGCAACATTGCCCTTCAAACCGGAACGCAGTAGAATAACTGGCAATGCCACCCCAGACGGGCTCTGCAGAGGAGTCCAAACCACTCACTCAACTTAAAAGGCGTCGCATTAAATGTAAATATTTGTGATAATTGAAATCATTTACCGTCGAAGAATTGGGATAATTCAGTTTATTTAAAGAACATTTTTCAACGAAAAGAAGAATATTGGCAGAAAGAGTTAATCGCAATGCAAATTGACATAACGTTAATAACAATTCACCAGTCGCAAAGCGGAAGAAAAAAAATACGAATTAACGATGTTTTTTATACATTTTTTGTTATTTATACTTTACTTTACTCGTATTACCTTAAGTTAGATAACGTGCAAAAATATAAGAAAAGTGAAGGAATGTTAAAATAAATTATTGTAAAAACGTAACACCAAATTTGTTGTAATACAGAGTAAGAATTACATAATTGCAAGGAAATAGTGGTATTACGAGAATTGTATATTTGTTTTAAGGTCAACACTGCATCCATAAAATATCAAAAGAAAATATTTACTTTAGCGATTCAATTACTTTATAATATCTTAACGGTTACGACGAACGAATACGACAATTTTTAACACATTCTTGAATTATGTTTATTATGAAAGCAAGAGTTATATAAGGAATACACAATAATTTAAAGATTCAGTGCGGTATAAATTTTATAAGTGATATGTAATGTGAACATCGAAATTGTGTGACAATCGTAACATTTTAATTGCTTACATGTGAAACATTTACATATTTATTTGTTTTATCATTAAATTGCATAGATTATAAACAAATAGACGTTAATAAAGTCTAAATCGTTTTATTTAAAACTAACTATGCGTTTGAATGACACTTTTGTTGATTTTCAACACAGTATACCAAAAGAAGCTCAAATAAGCTCAATAATATAAATAACAACAGCAGAAATTGGCGAATTATTTGCTGCGTATTTGAAAGGTATTACAACACGGTCGAAGCTGGCCGTCCTTCCCTTATTTGTGTGAAACTTTCGCAGCCTTTATGATTTTTGAAAGCGTAAAATACACAAGCGCTGCCGAAGCAAATATGCCAATGCCAAATGTTAACACAGCAGTAGACATCATTACGTTCGTTTTACCGTTTTGAAGGTGCGAAAGCTGAAATGTATTTGATTGTGTTTTATTCCAATCAACTGTGTTTACGTTTGGGAGTGTCATATTATAATATGAATAGCTAATCAACATTGTTGGAGTGATAAGATTTATTTTCAGAATCCCCTAGAGTAAAAGCTGTACCCCAATAAAATAGTAATAATAATGTCCTCTCGACCGATTGCAGCCATGGGAGCATAACTAGAAGATATCCGCCAATTGCGCGGGATATACTATACTGCGCGTTCGTACAGACACAGATACACTCACTTTACCTTTATTCTCATAACCCGATGAGATGGACACCCGACGCGATTGCAGATCAGCCGCAGAGACGATAAAAATATACCTACTATATTACTATGACGTGCGTAGTAACAACTACTCCAAGCCATCGATAGATGGCGTCGACAAGTAGCTCAGTTTTTACAAGCCCGTTCTAATCAATCATTCTAAAGAATGGGCTTGTAAAAACAAAACAAAACAAAAAGTTTTAGGCGATCGGCTCAGCTGTAATTCAAACGAAGAAACAACAACATAAATTGTTGAACTCTGCGGGATTAAGGTCTTAGCTTAGTATAAAGACCTTAGTATAAACATCATCTTACATCACTAGACGCGCTCAACGAAGATCTTATCTTATCTTGACTGACGTTGATGCTTTTAGCCTATGCGGCTCTATAAAACTTCATCGGATCACCGAATTCGAGGAAATGCTAGTTTCTACGAATTAGATGTTCAGCACACAGCTAAACAAAGTTCTGAATCGTCAATGAGTTGAAAACAGCGACCCTGTACTGTTATAACAGCAACTTTTCTATAGGCAAGTCGGTCTTTTACAAACAGGCAATCGACGTGTCGGTCACCAAATTTCTTAGAAAGAAATCCATTCAACGTTTCTAGATTCAGTTAAGATTAACACATTTTATAAGGTTGCCATAGTAAGTATGGCTCTTTTTCTTTTCCTTTTTGCAGTCATCGATTCCCTCTTAATTTTACAGTATAATATCGAAGACTTGGAAACTAATAAGCGAAGGAAAGTTCCACGAAATGCTTATTAGAATATTGAAAAGAAGAAAAACATCCTTGAAAGCTTTGCGAAAGATAAAGAATGCAACTTAAGATGGCAATTTACGACATGGCCTTTTGCAATGTCAAAAATTTATTTTTAAATAAAATAATAATAACAACAATGTCATTATTTATTTTAGTTTACAAAATTTTAATAAATTTTACAAAAATTTGGTCTAAATATAACAAAGGTTCCTTTGTTTTATAACAAAAATGTTTGCTTAATGTATATAAATTGAACAATAAAAAAAAACATATACATCTCTATAGGAATACATGTGCACCTAAATTGAAACAATTCTTATCTATATTTATAATTCATAATTTTGCCTCTTGTAATTTATGAAAGGTTTAATGACTAACAGGTTAATCGACGAAACCGCTACCCAAGGTCCGTCGTCAACAACCCGTTATATAGTTAATTGAAACAAGAAAACTATAAGATATGCTCATTTATTTTGTAGCACGCACGAACTATAGACGCGGGGATGTCAATTTATAACTGTGGGTCTTTGGCCCGTCTACCATCTCTTTCGCACGTACCGAATAAACGATATGCTGTCTCACAAGGTTAAGACCGCAACGAACTATTAAGACGGCAGTTAAGCCAAGTTATGAATGTATGAGAACTCGTTTCAATAGTGATTCGTACTCGGACAGTGTTAACTTGTTAGAGCTGTTTGCATTAATGAAATGTTTGGTGTACCTCTTCGTTTACTTCTTGGACTTATAGTCGTTCGAAAATCGATTGATTATTCGATTTATTCACATCTCACGGTTATAAACTGCAATTGCCTTTTGTGACGTTAATGACAACCGAACAACCACAAAGAAACATAAAATATGGGCCACAAACAAACAAAACAAAAGATATGTTATCTTTGCATTTATGATATTAATAAAAATATTGTCAAAAATTTTGGCAAGCAATCGATTCGATGCACAAATTTTGATTTTAAAATAAAATTTGCATACAGGCAAGAATTAACAAGGAATACTATTGAGCTGTACATTAATTTCACCTCATGGAAAATGATCCTACAAACTACCCCTGATTAATGTCTTAGTATTCATTTTTATCACAGTCGAATGATGCCGTAAAGGCTGAAACTGCAAACCTTTTTGGGACTTTAAAAGTCCATTCGTCAGTATATAACACATTCAACGACACATGATCTGTTTTCAACACATTCTTACGGATAAGGCCAAACATAACGTCTTGTAAAACTTCTATAAATCCTAAAATCATCGAACGCCTACAAAAAATTAAACTTAAACTTTAATAAACTGAAATTCCTATCCCTTTACATATTTATACATACTGAAAATTCCCACATTTTCATTTAAAACTTATACAGAAAAATGACACAAAATCTCCGTCCACTCGGACAAAGCCGCGAAAATATATTAGATTATTGTTATGTCGGTTAAACCTTCCTTTACGAAAAAATAGAGAAATGTAATAGCAATTGTTTCTACACAGTTATAATTTTGAGTTTAAGCAGTACCTAAAAGAGGGTAAATATAGAAATAACTATCTATCCCTATCCCTAAAAATAATAACCACGCGAGGGCTCGGCCAATCGATCTAAATCTAATATAAACTATGAATATGTACCTACTATGAATAGCAAAGTCCGCGTGAGAATTTACTTCGAATAATAAATGTCACGCATAGCAAACTCATCACGCCGTAAAAAAACTTAACAGCTCATTATTGTAACAACGACTTAATTTCCAACGTTAGCATACCAGTTATCTATCTTAACAACATATCCTACGACCACATTTAACTTAAAAATACATATTATCTAAATATTAAGAAGTAAATAATATGTTCAATTGCGGGGCCTCCTATGCCATCCACTTCACACGTCTTAAAAATTAAATATAAAAATCTGTACAGAAACTACTGGAAACCACAGGCCTCCCCTTTACAGTGAATATAATAGCACAAATTATTGATAGACGCTCAGTGTGGATTAGTGGACTTAGCATATCTAAGAAATATATCAAATTAAAGAATATCGTTTCATAGATATGGAGATTTACTTACGACGATTTCCGTCACTTTTGACCACATTGTGCACTCAGTGCATATAATTATTAAATTACAAATCAACACTAATATTGCCGGATTTGAACTCATTTTGGGTTTATTGAATTAAAGGCGAGCGCTCCGAGCCAATACGACTATACTATATTTAATACTTTCTAATAAAAAAATAAGGAAAGGATAACTGGTATAAACATAAATGTGTTCATTATAAATCAATTTCAAATCATAATCATAAATCATCTAATATC
The DNA here is from genome assembly GCA_018247955.1 of Eurytides marcellus marcellus. Lineage (NCBI taxonomy): Eukaryota > Metazoa > Arthropoda > Insecta > Lepidoptera > Papilionidae > Eurytides > Eurytides marcellus. The sequence continues at coordinate 3,191 of DWHQ01000835.1, read as the reverse complement.
AATTTTATTTTGAAAATAGCATTTACGTGCGATTACGTGTACTACTTCGTAGTAAAAACTAAAAATTGTCCACGATAGAATTTAGAGGCACCAATTAACAATTAATTAATACTCAGAAACATACAAAAACAGTCAGTTCTGTCTTAAAGATTTAATAATAACACTTAATTCCACTGGTTATCGTTTTAAATGTCAGTTAATCTGTATACTAAATTACAGAGCAGTATAAATCTAACTTATAATCTTACAATAATAGAGTACCCACACAGATTCTTCGTACGTTCGTAAAAAATAATAACCCGTAACGTATTCGGATTAAGGAACAGAATCGTCTGAAACGAATAAATGGTTAACTACGTCATCCTTCAAATATTTCATCGGTGATATAAAAAAAAATATGTTTTCGAATACTCACAATGATGCGAGGTATCTTTGAGGCCGTATAAAAAGCGATTACACTGATAGGTGCCAATGTATGCGAGGAATTCCATGAATATGCTCGCAGTTGTTTATGTTTCATTCGATCATGCAACAATATGCAAATATCGGTTTGTTTACAATTTTGTGGTGGATTAACTTATTTTTTTAAGTATTATTACTATTTTTGCATTATTATTTATCTACACCATTTTTAGTCAAATTTTATTTTCCAAATTATAATAAAAGAGACAGAAATGTTGCCTGAATTTTTGTTAGGAAAATTAACTAATATAAAATAAATTAATGTAGGATACATTGTATTGCAATTTTGGTACAAGGTCAATCAAATTAAGCACTTCTTCATTCTCTCTTTATAATAAGTAAGATAGTAAGCAAGGTACATGTATTTTGTGTGTGCGTTATAAGTAACTTGAAAACACCTAAACAAATATCCAATAAACTTATATGGATGCTTCTTTACTACTTAAATATTGAACATTAGTAATATAACTGCCGAAGTAAAACTTTCCTGTGATACTTATTGATATTATTCACACCTTCCTAAATCGGCTCATGATAACTTGTCGATAGCAGCTAGGTACTAATTAAATTGTCAATTTGTTTTGTCCTAAACTTAACCTTCATAGGGACTTTGTACGTGTCAGTTTATATTTGGGCTGCATTCGCGGAGATCACCTTTTTCTTTTAGTAATATATTGAAGCGTAAGAAAAAATATTATCCTTCTTACAAATATTTAAAAGTTCAGTAAAATAAGATCATTGAAAATAGCACAACTTGGGAATGATTTAATCGCCTCCAGGCTATTTCGAGAATCAAATTATAAAAACTGTCAACGTTATTTAAATAAAACAAAAAAGGGTTAAAGTCTGAGTTTCTTTCGCCTGTTCTTTTTAGAACTGAGGCATTTTTTTTCCGAACAGGTAGCAAATTAATTAGATGTCAAAAAGTGATCGTAAACCAATCCAATTTTGAATAAAGAATTTTGACTTTGACTTTGAATCGACATGGTTAGGTCTTGATAACATTTTAAAATACACACGTAATGTTCCTTAAAAAAGCTTCTTGTTACATATTATCTATAGCATCGAGGAGGTATGGTTCTACTAGTGTGGCTCTCGTTCACATCTGGCTGAGTTCATATCCAGCTGTGGATGACTTTGTCCGTGTCAATCGGCGTTATCGATCCAGCTGTTCCACATAAACACTGAAAAGTAAACACTAGGGTGTGCCTCGGTGCTAGTGTTAGCAGACGATATGCGCCTTGACCGCAACATAGTTAACTATGTGTTCATTAAAAACGTTAAAACACTAATGACAGAGAAAATAACTACATAAGTTGAATAACTTAACAGGTATTGCTATTGCTAAATTAAAAAAAAATGTAAAAGGACGTTTGTGTGCTAAAGGTTATGCAGTAAGTGATTTCATTGAAGATAGCACACCTTGGGAATCACGTGATCAATCAAAATGTGAAGTGAATCAAAATCGAATCAAATTGTGATCTGTCGGAATAATTTCTTCATGTCTTTATGTCTTATAATCGCCTCCATGGTTATTTCAAGATTCAAATTACAAAAATTGTAAGTCCCGCTGAGTTTCTTTCGCCTGTTCTTCTCAGGACTTAGATATTTTTTTTCGAATAGGTAGTAGAATCATTAGACGTCAAAAAGTGATTGTAAAGCAATCCGATTTTGAATGAAACATTTTGACTTTTAACATGCATGCATCTGGTTGCCAAGTGCACCGTAAACTATTTGTAATCTTAATTTTTTAACCATAAATATTAAAGTTAGAACACTTATCATATACAATGCAGATACAAGAATTATGAATAACGGCCGCGGTAAACTTACATAAGGAAAAAATTTTCACTCGGTATGTTTGTAAAAAAGTAGAACGAATGTTTTGATTGAATAAATGATAGTTATAATAACATAAGAGAAGGATCAATAATAATATATTTCTCATGTAAAATTTTTCACTTTTGACGCAATCTAATGGTGATCTTTCAGTCTCAATCTTTGATCATGTATTACACACAAACACTTCTACATCCGCCAACATTTGCGCATACACATGCGCATAATATTATAACTTGCACCAATATTTTATCATTTTATATGCTTTATAGTTTGATTCTTGTTTATTTTTATATCTTTTTTTTTAACTCATGTCATCGATTTAGAATTTCTCACAAGACTGTTAATTTTATATACTTATGTTGTACAAATTGAAAATAACAATGTAAGAAGCTGGGGCCTGGTGTCTTGTAACACAAGTCTTTGTACTTAGTATAAGCACCAGCTCCCACAAATCTTATACTCTAAATCTTAAACACTGTTATTTATTTATTGTATTCTGGTTTGTGGTGAAAAAATAAATCCTTTAATTATCACTATAAATAAATTTTCTATTTTCTCTTGAATATAATGTTATCCACACTATCTCAATGAAACAGAAAGAAAATAGAACACGAGAAACGAATGTCACGGCCAATTATATTTAGTAACGTATCACTTCATCCATGGATCGGCGTAACGAAGATGTTAGTCAGTCGCGTCGACGTCGGCTGTGAAAAGTTACAAAACTGAGATCGCGCAATCGCTCTAAATCCGTTCCGGCGTTAAACGTAAAGCGTAACAGCTGCTGTATTGTTTTAGGTATGGTTCAAATGATTTTTTAATCTTTAAACCATGATGTTTTATTCTGTATCTGTTATACATTTCTTTTAATGGAGTAGGCTGACAAA
>DWHQ01000834.1:0-12283 GCA_018247955.1 Eurytides marcellus marcellus | reverse complement strand
TGGGGTCTATCCGATTCGTGGAAACTAGCATTTCCACGAATTCGGTGATCCGATGAAGCTTTATAGAGCCGCATAGGGCTAAAAGCATCAACGTCAGTCAAGATGAGATAAGATGCCAGAATTTATATTGTGTTTTTTTTAAGGCTAACTATTGCAAATATTTGCTCGCTATTACTCTTTGACCTTCTTTTGCTGTTCGATCTTCTCTAGTCGCCTCTGTTCCCGTCGCTCGCGGGCCAACCGTTCGCCCTCGAGCCTCGTACGTTCAGCCCGCCGGCGCTCACGTGCCCTTCTTCGGGCGGACCCAGAAGTAGGTACGCTGAGCCTTCTGCCATACATACATACAGCCATTTATTTATTAAAAGAGGCAAGATTTTAAATAAACTCTAACAGGTCAGCGGTTAATGACGAAGTTGTAGTAATTATTATTCTTAATTCACGTATCCATTGGAATTCATTTCGTTTACCCTGGAAATGAACTTCTATTTATTTAATAAAAAATGGTTCGAGACTTTCAATCTTAATTAAATTAGTTGAGTAAGGTAACGATGGAATACAGATGCACGTTTTACAGCAATTTTATTCTATCTAATCATTTATTTGATTAAAATACAATGAAATCAATGGTGTTTAAAATTGATACATGAATTAGAGATAAAGTCTTGTAAACACAATCATAAGAGCATTATACAAACGAGTTTATAAAACAGATTTAAACTAATGTGTTATAAACTAGACAGTAAAAGTTACTCGAACAAAGGGAGATAAACTTTCAAAACGAAAAAGACTCGTATTGGTCATAGAAAGTTAAATTATTTCTTTCTATTCAAGGATGAAATGTTCGCGATGTATATGTAGACAGACAAGGATGTCCATATTATATATGTAATTACGCATGACAGACGCATGACCTAGGCAGACGCATCATAAGTAGGCGTTCGACGGTCTCTCACTACTCGTACCTCAGACTTGACTCATTTCACTTCCCCGTGTTGTGATCTAATCTGATGCGTGAAAGCGGAGGACGTAACTTGCAAATTAGGCGAACAGGCTCGAAGAAATTCAAGCATATATTTCACATAAAATGGTTGAATGACACTTTAATGTTATCTCTATAATCCTTAATTTATTCCGTTGAATCCGCACTGAATTGGGCAATATCGCAACATATATGCAAATCCTTTGACCTACTAGTTTTTTCATTTCAAATCAAAGAAAATAAAATCCATTTTAGGATGTAAATTTAGCTAAATGTCATAGTTGACCAGGTCAGTTTCGTATATTAAAAATAAGTTTCCATCAACACTACACACTAACAATAGAAACAATAGTAACAAGGTAAATAGCATATTATAATCTAAATTTTATGCAAAATAGTCTTTGCGGAGAGAAGTTGGTAGGTATATCCGAAAACACTCACCTGCGTAACCGCTGTGTGTTCAATGCAAACATTTAGACAAAAATTTCACTTAACGTAACTAATAAGGTTCGCGTAACTTCATACTTGTCATTACAATCGTTTTTCGGTTAATATATGTATATGTCTTGGCAAGACTATGCACCCGTGTACCCAAAAATAAGTTCATTAAATGAAAGTAAAAAAAAGGTTCTGGTACTGCGTAACAACATTGGATTTATGACGAGCTTTTGCGAATGGAGACCTTCTCAATCTGAAACGTCCTCGTGAAAACGTAAAGGCATGCACGCCAAAGTGTACGTTTCCATGATAACGTAATGTTACGATACGACAAATGAAATTATTTGCGTTTAACTTATAATTCATAGCTTTTTTCTTTAGAAGTAATAGTTACATATCCATTTACCTCTGATTACCTCTGACTTGTTTGTTTATCATGTAACTTCCATATACAATGCAGTTACACATGTAGCAACATACTTTGCAGTAATGTGACAATTAGTATACATAAATTGAATTTCTCCGGCGACACTGCAAACATTCACAAATAACCGCTTGTCAAGTGGTCAATGCTCACTGACATTATTAAATAGGTCGTTAAGTAAAATTGTTTACACACGTTTATTCAAGCGTCACCATCAAATATGTGAAATGTAAAAATTTAAAATTTTAAAAATTCGGACTCTTCGCTTCTGATTACCATTCACATGAGAATTTCAATAAAAATCATCTCGATATTTTATTAAGGAAACGTTTATTGGGCTCACGCAACCGCATCTTAAGTTATTCAATTTAAATATTGGCTATACGCAACTTTCAACCTCTTCGACTCGCTGATATGCCGAGTATTATTTAATCACATCTAAAAGCTAGCATAAAAAGACGTTTTAAAATCATATATCACAACTTTTCTGTCCACAATATCGGTTTAATGTAACCACAAAAACAATTAAATGCATCCGTAATAACGATTTAAGATATTTGTTTACTAATAGCTTTTAATATTTGATGATCCATAAAAATTACCTTAAAATTGGCGAAGCGCGTGTAATAGATGTTTCTAGAACGAATCACTGAAGTACACTAAATAAAGCACTTAACCCTAATAGCTCTCTGTAATTCAACGCTTAAAGCAACGCACGTCGTTCAGCGTAACATAAACGTTATAAAGGCCTCTTATGTAGGTCACATATTAAGAACAAATATGTATATAATTATTACATAGAAGATTTAATGATTTTTTGTTGTCACTCGAAACAAGGAAGATTATTTATGTAATCAATCTGAATTGATACTTTGAAAAGTATCAATTCAGATTGCATTTTATGAATAAAAAAATATTTTTATTAATTTCTTAGTTTAGTATTAGTACGAAACACTACTAATTAGTTTGGTCTTAATGAGCAGATGGTTTTGATCAATAAATTTCGATTATTTATTAAAAAAACTTGTTGTATACATATATTACAACTTTGGTAAAGAGACCAAGTATTTAAATTTAAAATAATGTGAAGAGAACTAGACCAAATTAATTTATTTGACTCATAAAAAAAAGTCGTGAGAGATACTGGTAGGTGAGAAAAAATATTTAAAAAAAATATTTTAAGTAGTTCACAGGCATATTATGCTGGCTAATTATCAATGACGACTATACTGTACAGTAAAAATATTATGTCCACGGACTATAACTTTACTTATGAGCAAAGTTTATGCTTTCGGTGATCTTAAGAATCGTATTTTTTTGCGTGCTTATGGAACGGTAATGCAAAATTACCATTTCCCCTTTTCATCCATAGCCTATTTACGACATGAAACGGCAAGGTGTATGTTTGAAAATACAAATATACAGGATATACAGTACGCACTCTCGAAAAATCTAAAGATTTGGAAAATCGTAATATATCACTCGTTGTTATAACTGTTTTGATTATAATATAATTACTTAAAAAATCCACATACAGTTGTCTTAAATTGAACCTTATTACAAGCGGGCTACGCTTCAAATTAATTTGTTTCTATTCACCCAGTCTGCCCTAGTTAGAGATAGTGTCTAAAATTTCCATGTCACTTTCGAGTTGGCATTCGGTGGATCCTGGTGGTGCCGGGCGCGGCCGATCGATTGCCGCAAACAGTCGAACGCCTCCGAAAAAACCTTTGCAGTTTTTTCAATGGTACTTGACTGTTGATTTAGCAAAAATATGAAGGTTATTATAACCACGCTACGAACTTTGTAATTATCAAGATTAGACATACAAATAATAGTTTTCATTAACTGAACATTATGTTAAGGTTTCTTCTATTTACGCAGATACTATATATTATAAAATGAAATCATTTTAATTACTGTTTTCGTCCGTCTCATAACCACGAACGCTGTAGTGTCTGTCGTCGATAGTTTAAATTAAAAACAAAACGCAATAAAATCGGTAAATCAGTGTCATTTCATAATGAAACTTATGCTATTTTAATCTTTTTTGTTTAAAAAAAGAACTAAAGTAAATTAAAAAACAAAACAGACAAAGATTTCTACAAAAAGCATACATCCACGTGTTCCATCACTGACACTTCAAAAATTGGCTACAGTTACCTACCTACTAGCAGACGAAATGTAATAATAAATACTTTTTCTTTACCAAAGCATTTGAACAATCGTGGGATACTTTTATGATTACCTAGTAATTAGCAAAAATGTTTGACCTAGCTGTTCTACTGCTAATGCGATACGATGCACACTGTTCAGACGTTACCGGTTCGTCTTTAGTCCGATGTCGGTCTAGTAAAATATTGTCAAGTGAAAAACAATGTAATTATAAGAAGTCTGTGTACATGAAAGTAGTAATGTTGAAAAAAATAATAACTCGCGACTCGTATAAGTCACACGGATCCTAAAAATTTTATACTCTTCTTGGGAAGTTATATAAACATTTAAATATATAAAACAGATTAGCTGGCATCGTGACTACATTTCTCGTACCTTGTTCAAACAAGCTTCATGAACACATTTTTGCTGCAAATTTTTTGTAAGTGATCTTTGACACATATCTATAATGGTCTTCAAAAAGCTTAATATACGCCACGTTTTGTGATCATTAGATGACTTAATCCTTTCGGGATAATAGCTTACGTTGTTACTTATAATTTTTTAATAAGCCCCTCAGATCGTTACTTGGAATCATACACATAATCAAGCATTTTTCATTACCAAGAAAATACACATTCATAATTTTGTTAAGAAGTAGGTATAACAAGTCCAATGTCATGATTTTTTTAACAGTTTACTCTCCATGCTCGTCCCCCTGACGGACGCCCGCTCCCACGAGAGATCCTGCGGCCGGACCAGGCCCCCCCAGGGGAGCCGGTCCAGGCCGCAGTTCCGCCGTGAAGACGGTGTCACCAGCTGCTGCACTTCTCGAAGTGCGGCAGCCTTTCGTATACACCACACCCGCCGCTGTCGCGGTTAGGGATGGGTTGGCGCTAATAGTCTCCGGGCGACAGGCATGGGGGTGCCTGCCCCTGAGTACGGGGTTCGGAAGGGGTGCTGTGCTTATTGCACCGGTACAGCACCATATGGCTGGAGTGGGTTTCCTAGCATCCATGGAGAGGTGGCCTGAGAAGGCCATAGTCGTGCCGGGGACGCGGAAGATTGCGTTCTCGTGTTCCCGTGTCCCCGGCTCATGCGACCATGACAGGTGCAACGTGGGTTAGTTAGCAGTAGTAGACAGTAGGGTCACTCACAGTCCGCCAGAAAGAGGACCCCACTATTAACAGATATTCTGCCGCCTAAAAGTAATATACAGAAGTACTATATTCTGGTTTAACAACCAATTATTCCAAATGGAGATGGAAACTTACCATTTGAAAAAGTGACGAGCGGTGATGAGCGCAGTCTTGAACTGGGCAGTTCTGTATTGTTATGAGCAAGCTTGTCGCTTGCCATCATCAAACTTTTTGTAAGGAATTGGTGTTCTTTAGTAAGAATTAGTTAGTTGCCGTTGGTAGTGCCACGCAGCAGCTCCCGTTGCTGCTGAATGGGTCGGCTCAAACCCGGTATGCACCACAGCACGACTACACAGTAAATTGGCGTGAAGTGGAAGTATTTGTGCTTCCGCTTTTCATCCGGTGAGGTGGCCAGTGTCCCACCTCCTTTCTCTCCCCATCATTTGGGAAACAAAATCCTCCTCCTTTCAAAAATTCCCACCTTAAAGATTGACAACGCATTTGCCTTTGATTTTTTTATGGAGTAGGCGGGTAAACGAGCTAGCGGATCACCCGATGGAAAGCTATAACCGCCGCCGATTTGCATCGTCGAACATCTTGCAAAGGCGTTGTCGGCTTTAAATGTGAGAATTTTTTGAACAGAAAGAGAGGTGGAGGCAGGAAAAGGGATGGGTGCAGGAAAAGGAAGGGGAGGGAGGCTGAAAAGAGAGGGAGGAGGGAAGGGGATGAGCTACCGGCCACCTCACTCACCAGACGAAACGCGAAAGCACATATGATTCCACTTCACGATGATTTCCTGTAAGGTCGTGGTACTTATCCGGTTCGAGCCGGCCCAATCAGCAGCAGCAGGAGAGCGTGGCTGTACCACCAACAGTTCTCTCTTACTCTACTTTAATAGTGCGAGTGTCCACAGACAGTGGTGATCGCTTACCATAAGGCGAGCCGCTTGCTCGTTTGCCCCCTACTCCATACAAAGAAAGCTATCAAATCTGACTGATGGTTGGAGCCTTCCTTCTTAACCTCAGGTATATTATTATATTCTATCATACGAGTTTCGATTGGCGTATAGCGTATACTTAGACGTATGCTTGATGTGGCAACTGGCAATGCAGTGAGCGTACCAGTTATTCTGTCGCCAAGCAGTAATATTTAAGCATTATCGTTCCGCTTTGAAGAGCAAGGTTGCCAGCGTAATAGATATAGAGATACATCTTAAATCTCTGGGTGACGAGTCAGCATAGGAACAAGCATATTCTGTAGGGCAATGTGGTGTTATGGGCAAACGTGTAGCTTAGAATCAGGCCGCACGCCTTGCTCGCATAGTTACTTTGTCTCCAAAAACAAAAAGGCCTAACAATTTTAATTTTGAAACAATAAAAAGAAAATTTGAGCAATAACACACTCGATTTTTATAAGATACTTTTATTCCATTTTAGAATAATAATATTAAACGCTTCAATGTAAAACTTTCTACTCGAAACTGCCAAAAGGAATAATATCTAATAACATTAAATTTAGTTCTTGTCTTTTTTTTGTGTAGAGGAATTTAGAGAAGTTTTTTTTTAATAAAAATTAGACTACTAATACTTGACTATTAATATTACTAATACTTTGGCATAATATATGAAAACCAATGAAAAATATTGATATATTCTGTTATTTTACATTTCTGTTGGACAAATGTGGTAAGCAAAGTGTTGTAATTTATTGGCGATTGCTTTTGCAGTACATTTATGAATATCTTAAATTTAATAAGCAACCAGTCTAGATATCTCAAATATTTGTTTTTCTCTAAACCGGAACATTTTATTAAAAAAAAATATTGGAACAGTAAAAGATTATCGTCTAACCATAAATATATGTTTGCGTTCTCTCAGATCGCCATTTTTTTAGAAAATTATGACTAGATTAATGCAAAACTCCTTCTCACTTGTTTTTTATTTCTCTTCTTATTTGGAGCAACCTGTAGAATTTGTTTAAAAAAAAAAACTAATTATTACGGTTAAGGAACTTATTCAATTAATAAGTATTTGAGCCACAATACATCACATAGTTATGAATTTTAATCAATAATACAAAATGTATAGTTCGGGTAAATTTTTGAGCTTATAACACCGGCGGATAAAAAAAAATGTAGAAATTTTTAAATTGACGCCGTAAGGTTTTGAAGTTTTGTTTTAACAGACATGGAAAACATTTAGTGAGAAGACAAAAGGATCGAACCATTTTGTTTTTCCAATATTTAATCTTCATCTTAATAGTTTTAGTCCTAAATAAAATAATGAAATGAAATAAAACAATCATTTGTAACTAATATTTATAAAATTATTCATGATTTAGCATTTTACAAAATAATAATATTTACAAACAGTATAAGCTACATACATGACTACATACGTATATAAATAAAATTCATTGACTCCCATTGTTCAACATGAAACATTCAACGTTATCTCGATTTATTCGCAGAATCCGACACAATGGCCAGGACCAAGCTACGGGGGGAATTGTAAAAAAGTTATAATAAAATAAAACAAAAACGAAAGGAAAACGGGAAATAAAAAAAGGCAAACGCACACAACACAAAACCAAAAAAAAAACCGACACCGTAAGTATATATTTGTATACAACACAAGATGATACGATGGGTTCGTAAAAACAAACGAAACTATAACTAAAGCCTCTATTCAAAACGAAACATTTCTCACATAATCTCAAAATGTTAACAATCAAAATTGTTTCGGGGGCTCGATTTAGTTGCATGAAAAGTTTTCTTCCCGAGGAAGATAATAAAGTCACCGCTGTCTCATTCATGTTGGTCATTATGTCGGCTTGTGCACTTTATTTTAGTATTTACTAATAATGTTTTTTTACTTTATTATTTATTTGTTATATAGCAACAAATCTGAAGGGGTTCAAATACTGCGTTCCACGTGCAACTGTTCAATTCAAATTTCGAAAACCGAATGTTCTCTTTATATGATGAAAAAATCAACCACTACAAACATAAGTTGAATTATTTACAATTTTTATTAACTAAAAGCTAAATAAATTGCTATATTTCATTAGTTTCTAAGGGGCTTCGTAAATTTCGCCTAGAATATTCATTGTGCACGTTTCGTTTAAAAAAAAGTAAAAACTAAGAATTTAATACTACTAAAGAACAATACAGAATACAATACACGTCTAATGTGTAATTTGTATACTAAAGAGACTGAGGTAATTGGTTCTGAAGATATAAACGGGTAACTTATCCAATGACTTTCCAGTATTTACACAAGAGTACGAATTAACCGAAACAATTAAACAAGGCAGTTGACGTTTGAGACTTTGCGTGATGCTTTAGCGGTTTTAATCATTTATCTGCAGGTACATCACTAAAAAACTACACTTTTACGATTGCACAAAATGTCAAAATTCGAGGACGGATGTTAGTTAACATCTTCATATATACATAACGAAGTAATAGAGAAGTAGGGCAGCGCAATTCGCTCGCAGAGAAAAAAAAGCGTATTATTCGAAAAAAGAAACAGTTGAGCACTATTGTACACTTATGTACAGCGGTATTTGGTAACGAGGGGTCACATACACGCTTCAATTAAAGCGATCGCTTCGTATTCATCGTAGACAGTTAACGGTGTTAAATAAAATCCGATAAGATAACTTAACACGAATCAGGTCACACAAGTGATAGATATTACAAGCCGAATAAGAGAAAATTAAAAAAAAAAATAAGAAAACTCCAATAATACGCTATAATCGTCATACATAAATATATCTCCTTTTAAATATATCGATTCGTTAAGTCTAACTATACGTATGTATATAGATTACATATAACCGTTTAAAATCGTCGGCACCTATAACTTGACGCAAAAAAATCTACGCAAAACATATTATGAACGTCATGTAAAATATTCTTCCGCACACAATACTTCAAGTTCGCACAAATCACGGAAAGTCTTCGATCACTAGTGACTCAGCTCGGACACACGCACATCAGTTATTAAAGAGCCAAATAATAATCAATATCTCTCTACATACGACGTCTAATAAACAAAAAGGTATCCAAAATTCATGACATTATTACGTAACCGTTTTTCGTGCATAACGAATTAATTTAAAAAAGATTAAATTTTTCAACCGATTCACATCGTCGGTAAAGCAGTCAATTTGAATCGGACGAGGCAACTGTCGCCATCTAGTTGCCGTAAAAGGTAGACTTAATAAAAACGGTTGACGTTAAAAAGCCGTTGTTGGTTGAACAGTTAGTGATTTTTAAATTTTCACCTTTAATACAAATTAAAGAGCGAAGTTCGTTTCGAAACGCTCTTAGGGGTTGATATAGCAGAAGCGACTGCTGTATCAACCAAAGGGCGTCTAGAAAGTTCTTATAGCTCGAACTTTGGATGCCTTTCTATGGGTTCGTATGGTTAGCCTATCCTACTTGATCCTGTTGAGAACTAGGTCGGTGGTGACGACTAGGGCCTTTTGGTATGGCGAGTCCGTCAGTTCGGCGGCGAGTCTGGCCGCTTCTACGCCGTGTTTGCGGGCCAGGAAGCGGGTCTGCTCCAAGCCACGCGACTTGTGCACCAACTCGTAGGCCTTCTCCACGTCGCCCTCCTCCTGGAATCGCCTCATGATCATCGGGTTCAATTCCGGATACTGAAAGCGAGAAATACATGTGTTGTTTATATGCAAATACTCAGTGTTTGTTATCAAGACAAAATAAAAACCAAAATATTATGTCATTGCGGTAGTAGGTGAGTACGTAAGAGAACTAAATATCAAGTGGCTGGAGTTACACTATAAATTTTAAACTTTGGAAAATAGACTATCAACACAGCTTCAGATTAAGAAACAACCTATAAAATCATTCTGAAACTATAACTTTAATTTATTGCGATACCGCAATATTAATTAAAAAATCGGACTTATACTACTACAAGTGAACCTTAACTGTGTGTATAAAAATCACTTACCTTCTCGCAAGCGAAGAGTACTGGCGCTGTGGCGAGTCCAAGACGCAAGTCGGCGGCTGTGGGCTTGCCCATGGCCTGGGCGGATGACACAAAGTCCAGCAGGTCATCCACCAGCTGGAAGGAGAGGCCCAAGTTGCGGCCATATTGGAACGCGAGTTCGCTGGTCGCCTCATCCGCTCCGCTCAGCAGGGCCACCTACAATCAAAACTTTTATTATAGCTCGCCCAAAAATAACGTTTTTTTTAGGAAATAGTGACGAGACTGGCAGGGCCTGATGCTGCGTTTGTCACGCAAATATTTATGACAAGATCTATGACGAGTACTCTAGCAACGTTGCCCTTCAAACCACTCTTAAAAAGGAGTCCTACCACATTTAGAATAGTTACGGTTCCATATACACAGTTCAATCTATCAATTTTTCAAACCGGCAATTTTACATCTGTTAAAACACGAGTGTATTAATAAATAAAAACGGGCGTCGCTGGACGCCCGATGGAAGTGAAGACTGCACTGTCAACTGAACTGACAGACTGGTGCCGTTACGCGTTACGTAACGAAGCGGTTTACCCTTCCATAAAAAGTTATCACTTCAAAAAACGGCTTTGCACTTATCGACAAATGCTAATATTATATATAATAATTGACAAGTTTCTGAAAGAATTTTTTTTTTCTCATACGAATAGGATACCTGCTCGCATGACGCCCCAACCAATCCAATAAACTACCGTGAACATTAAAATTTTGCGCTTCAAATTCTATCTAACAATTGGAGAAAATCGGTACCTTTTTTGTACGAGTACAATGTAATATATAATAATTTACAGAGCCGCATAGGCTAAAAGCATCAACATCAGTCAATATAAGATATAATAATTGTAAAAAAGTGTGGTCTTTTTGTGTTCTGTATGTACAACGCCATCTGTTGGTCACAGTCAATAAAACTTACGCTAATCTTGCGAAATGCGCGCCATCTACCGATCCACAAAGCTTGAATTTTCGTTTAATTTAAAATTCATGATATCGTATGGCCGCTTTTCACCCGGATTCGAATAGAAAAAAGGAAACGCGAAAGGGAATGTCGGTCGATGGAATCGATATTGTTCTTACTGATTATTAGTAGCTATAATCAATAAGGCCTTTAAATACTTTAATACATAATATACTCATATAAATTTCTTTTAAACATACTCATTACATAGAGTAAACATGGCTCCGTTTATGCATTGCAGTTAGGTGAATTCTTCATTTTTATCTAATTTATCTTTTTTGTGCTTTCTTGACATATTGTTTAAGTGTTATTGATGAAGTTAATCGAATACACTTTTAAACGAACTTTTTATCAATGCGATCAGATGTGTGATCAGATGAATAACTCGCTTACTAGATCTGATATCAATCAGATCCAGTAAGCGAGTTATTCTGAAGTGAACAGACTACAGAATTTTTAAATGCAATTGAATTATAAAAAAAAAAAACTAGATCATTTGTAACATGTTCCTAGGGGTATCGCCACCTAGTGAGAGCCACGACCATCCATAAAACTCAATAAAACTTTGGGAACCTATGACTTAGATGAAGCGATAAGACGACTAGTCTTGTCATTTTATTTTCTTAAAAAATAATATATCATAATTACCGCTTTCACGGAGTTGGCGATGAGGGAGGCTGTCTTTCTGTATGTCTTAGTGAGGTAGTGCGCGAACCGCTCGTTCTCGGTTTCCTTGCTGCCGAGCTGCATGAACTCGCCCTGCACCAAGTCTGTCACCACCTGGAAATGTTTGCTCATTAATAATAATTCATAACATTCAAAATTTAAAGCAGAACCCTACGCAACAGATCTTCATACATTATAGTTAAGAACCATTCGACCACGTCGGCTTTGAACCAAAGAAAATTTAGTTTAAACCAAAGAAAGTTTAAAAACCGTTCGAAAATTTGTCATTAATTTGTTACAAGGCATCAGTCGCAAATTAGATAATTTATTGAAAAAAGCTATCGTATGATATTTTATGAAGCAGTAAAATCAAAAGTTATTTACGGATTTAAAATCCAACTTTAAATCTAATAAAAGGCAACAAATCCTTGTATAATTTTTATTATATTATCATAATAATGTGTAGAGTTGGTGTAAATAGTAGCAATAATTAGCATAACCAAACTCTTGGTC
>DWHQ01000833.1:0-12284 GCA_018247955.1 Eurytides marcellus marcellus | reverse complement strand
ATTACTAAGAGTCCAAATTTCTCAGTTTGTATGGTTGGATCTATCTTGCATAACTATGTCCAATTATCTTATGAGTAAAGATGGTAGCGATTTGTTTTCTGTGTTGTGCTTGATGCTCTCAATGGATTTCCACAGAGCTGGATTCAGGATCTATCAATACTCATGATATATCTATGCATCAGTTAAAACATTCTTGCTAAAGTAGAAATTGCTACGCAGTAGAAACATATATCACGTTGGTCAGTAATGTATGTGAATTTTTATGCAGAGCTGTACTTTTAATTGAGTTCCATTTTTAAATACCTAATTGTAACTGATAAACTACATACCATTTTCATGAGTGCTTTATTTAGTGAAGAAACTTCACCAGAAGTACAGTTATATTGTAAGGTAAATAATTAATCGATTCATTTACCGTTGCAATGGTGTAGTTAAAAGTAATTAATTGTGCATAATCATGCGTGCCATATGTAATCCATTTGCATACTTGCACCTGAGCTGCTTAAATTTAACGCAAAAATTAAAAAAAGGCAAAATGCGATTAAACTAGCTAGCCATGGAATAAATAATTATGGAATTATAAAAACAAACAACATACGCAGCTCACGTAACAAACACGCAGACGAACATTTGTAATTACACTTTTGACATACGATACCTTTGTATTCGCTGATTGCGACACAAAAACTACATTGAAGACATAATTACTTCGATTCTTCTATGTTCATAATTTACTAACTTTCTCATAGATCGCGTTCTCACAACGCCTGCACGTGATGTAGCTTGAAGTGAGCCGTGATATCGCGTTGTTAACGTTTAAAAAAACACTTGATAAATTGCTCCTAATGACATTTCAAACAATTGACAAAGGCAAAACTGTAAACACACGCGTAACATGTATGCGTTCGACACTTCTATTGTTTTATACAACACGAGAATAAGATTGTGTCTCGTTTATCGAATATACCCGTACATAAGTCGTATAAAGAAGATCGTCGTATTGTTGCCTCAAATGTGAAGCAGAGGATTCTTTTGCAGTGTCCACATGGGAAAGTATCTCGCCATTGCCTATCATTGTAGCGCTAAGCAGTTATATGCAAACATTACTATGTTTTAGTTGGAAGGGCAACGCTTTAGGAATAATTACTATAGAGAGAGGCATAAAGATTGACCACCTTATATTTTTATGTAACCTTCGTAGTGCCTAGTACTGATTTGCTTTATGGCAAGTTCATTATCATCAGGTACTCGGTTTTGATGGCAGTTATACCTATAGACACTTTTATTGTAATTACGCAATATAGATTTCATTTTAATCTAAATCTTCGCATATTTTCTTAGTATAATATGTGTTATCTTGTAACAATATGACGACACGATTGACCGACTTGTCTAAAATGTATTCCAAAGCAAACGAGCATACAATAGATCTTTTTTATACGGTGAAATAAGTTAAGTATGCTAGGGTGTTATGTGAATCTATGGGCTTTTGGCACTTTCTACCATAAACAAAATATACGGACAGGTTTGAATAACTATTTCATTGCAAGTCGTTTAACATGGCATTTATCTATTCAATAAACTAATAATACTTTATGTATGTTTGTATTAGTTTCTAGAAACGGTACACAACTTTAAATGTTTCGCAATAAAATCAACTATTGGTTCATGAAGCTGAACAAGTGTCATATTTATGCATATCTATCAATGCGTGAGTGTTGATTTTGATGACGATTTGCAATGAAATATATAAAATTTTAAATTTATAGGGTACAAATTAGGCTGTCTGACTGAGTTCATTCTGTCCAAATTACGATTGCTATCCCAAAAATTATACCAGGGTTGCCTAAAAATGACAAAGCGACTTTACTAGCAAAGCCAAATACATTTTTGCAGGTGCAATAGCTGTCCGTTTTTATTTACTGATCAGTGTGTCGATGCAGAACTAGGAGAGAGAGACACCCCTTCGCCGGCGCGACCATTGCCGCCGGCAACCTCCTGCAACTGCGAGGAGCTTCTGTCCGTGGACTGTCAGCTCGAGACCAAGGAGTTGTGGGATAAGTTCCACGACCTTGGGACGGAGATGATTATCACTAAAACTGGCAGGTGAGTGTTTAAAGTTGACTTGATCACTCGCGCGACCACCATACGATTTTTTCGATTTTGTATTTTGAATTGACTTGATTATCTCAAATATTGCTGTATTTACATGAAATCGTTAACAAAGGGATAAGGTTAAGACGTTACGGGTTGCATGATTACAATACATGCAATAATAATTAAGGTAATAATTAATGTAAGGTTAATGTACGACATATTGTAGGTACATACCTACTAATTTTAAATTTGCCTAAAGTGTTCGTGAGATTGATGTTATTTTAATGTGCATAACTTACATATATCTACAAATATATACATTTTAACATATGCATTATTATACATTTTGACGTCGAGTCATTTAACTATTTCTAAGCTCATTTCCCTTGTTTTAAATAAATTAATCAACGATCTTTAAAATGAAGTCGGTACTAATTAGGCTAAGTTAGGCATCTCGGAATTAATCTTTCACTCTGCCGATATCGCAGTCGGCGCTGAATTAATTCACTCCGCGATCGCCCTCCCGAAAAAGGGTCCAACGGGATGGATTCATCAGCTAAAGTGGCCAATTCCGGAATAATTACTCCGCGAACCCGGCCGTCCTTCAACCCTTTAACGGGATAAATTAAAAGCGCATTTTTTTCCCCAACCGTCCCGCGGAACTCCCGGCAATAAATTCGCAAAGCCCCAAAGACAACAAACGGCGCTAGGGGAGGGGAAGATGTTTTTATAGTCAAGCAGAGAGGTTTATCTCAATAATTGCGTAGTCGGTGGCGGTGAGCGGAAAATTGGCATTGGGGCAGGGACCCGGCGGGCCCCGTTCTGCATTTTGTCATCTAACAACCCTCTTTAACAACGACGTACAAAACATCGACAACAACATTGTTTGTAAACGATTACTAAGTTTGCGTTTAATAGAAGCATAATGTTTATTTTCGTTACACTGCATGAAAGCGGTATCAACTTTTACAATCGTATGGGAGGTTTATAGGAATTATTCCAAATACTTAGTTTGATTCATGAAGCCGGTCATATTTTAACGACAATATATCTTGCGTGAGAATGTATTTTATCAGATAGTTCATTCCAAAAAAGAAAACATTTCATTTAAAATTTTTATTAATATAGTAATTCCGAAAGTGTTTGTTAGATTTTCCTTTTATTATGCACCAAACAAAGTATTGGTAATATTTTTCGTCATAACAAAGGGCATAATATCACGAAAATTAAATCAATCCGACGGAATCCGCGGGATCATACAACTCTATTGTTCATCTGAGTAGCGTTTTGCTAAGTTGTAAAGATGATTAGGAATAAAAATATTTCCTAACAATCACGCTTTTTCATGCTGCTTTTACCAATTTCTGTCACAGTTATTTTCTAAGCGTTCTTTATTTTTTTGCAATAAAACATCATTCAAACATCTGCAAGTTTCATTTTTATTCTGTTAAAATAACGGTCTGTATATTCGTTGAAATTTATGATTTCTTCGCGTGACGAAAAATTCTATTCCACCTACAGACAGGTTCTTTAGTGATGTAATTAAAGAAAAACAGCAATTACTTGATGTTGTTTAGTATTGTTATGAAGGTATGAAGTAGGGAAGGAAAATTAGTTGTTATTTGTAGTGACGAGGTAAATTACTATAACGCAAGTTTGAAAAGTTTCGAAATATATCTCTTTTTTTTAAAAAAAAAAGGTTATGAATTTGAATTATTTGCGTGATCTCCAACTATCAGTTATATGTATTTTGCAACGTATAGAGAATCTTGCTTTGATCAGCATTTCGGTTTTTTCTAGAGCCTTTGCCAATTACGGCTACCAACTGGTACTTATAGGACGGGAATCGATCACTTGCCACTTGGAATGAATATAATAGATTTGTTTTCACCCCTACCCTATGACAATAACTTTACCAATTTATGCATATTATATCAAAGGCAGGAATTAATTTCATACGCCTATAACTTCATCAAAGTGAAAGAAGTAATTATCGATTCGAAACAATTATCGAAGTATAACAAGTGCGCGTTCCGTTGTAATCGACATATTAGTCCTGCGTCGGTTTTCCCCCGTGTCGCAACAAGTGATGTTATTCTAAATCACTGTGCTCGCCTCTCGCCGGATTCGTGTCTCGGGGGAAATGTCTCTATTGTTATACCCGTCGTACATGACGCGGCGGAACGGTTTTGATACGTGAGACGCGTTTTTTTCGGTGGACGCACGGTGTCTGGTTACCGACTCCAGTTAGTTAGTGCAAGTGACCTAAAAACTCATATAAGTCGCAAGGAGTCAATAGATGATTTTTTATGTATTATTATTTTTTTTTAAATCGTTTTCGTTCCTTTTTCATAGATCGATATTAGGTTTTAACGCGATTTTGGGACATGCAGTTAATTTATTTCTATATTATCTTTAACTCGTTTTCTTTTGATAAAAAAGTATATTATGCCTGATCGGATAAATAAGATTTTTTGGAGACGGAGATCTGAACTAATCATGTATCAATTATTCATTTGAGAGCCGATTAATCTTGGGTTAACGGCTAATTTAGGGCTAACCATTAAGTTTTTTTTTAAATTATAAGTGGTCGGCATAACGATGTATTTGGCAATAAAGTTATTTTTGAGTAAAAATTTTTAATTAGGTCAGTTTTGTGGAAGACAAAAATAGAACAAAGAAATCTAAACACTTCGTCGTTAGATCGGATTTTTACGGACAAAGTTTAATAGTCGTTGTTTAGCCAGATTGTTTTGCGCCCCATCGGCTTCGAATCGTCGCCATTTTGTCTAAATTTCAAGCAAGGTTGATCGTTCAGCGTAATCGCGCGTGGAAGCCTCACAAGCGTTGAACACAGAAGCGCATCCTGTTCATGAAGGGTTTTACTTAAACCAATGACTCACTGCATCGCCTCGAAATATCACGGCCGCGTAAAACCTCACCTTGAAATTTAAAATACAAATTCTCAAGTGAAATACTGTGATATAAAGATAAATAAGAAATTTCAAATTTCGAAGGCAAAAAGGCAGATTCCGCGGGGGGTAGTACAACTGCATTGCCATTTACTCTACCACTAACCAGTAACTTGTAAGCACTATTGTGTTTCGATTTGAAGGGCAATTTTGCCAGCGTAATTACCGACCATAGATATAACTTCTTAAATCTCTGGGTGACAAGTGTAGAAGTGTAATGCAGGGCTAAGCAGGTTCTCGGCATTGTTTTATTTTTTTTTCTTCTTTTTCTTTTTTCTTATCGGGATAAGGTCGTGGTAAGCAAACGCCGCCTCCCATGCACATCTGCAATACCAAGAGACTTGCAAATGCGTTGTCGGCCCTGTGTCGTTATGACTGACCATCGAGTCGTATACCATTAGACGCAAGACTTTCTAGTCTCGTCACTTTATCTCATAAAAAAAG
The DNA here is from genome assembly GCA_018247955.1 of Eurytides marcellus marcellus. Taxonomy (NCBI): domain Eukaryota; kingdom Metazoa; phylum Arthropoda; class Insecta; order Lepidoptera; family Papilionidae; genus Eurytides; species Eurytides marcellus. The sequence goes on along the minus strand of DWHQ01000833.1, from coordinate 6,771 downwards.
AATTTAAACTACGGAAAGTTACTTATTGTCGTGGCAGTGTGACCCCAAAGTGGATCGGAAAGTTGAATAAATTATAATTTATATTTATGTTACCATTTTAATTGATGTTATTCTAAAAAGTATCACCATTACATACCCCCCACATAGTATTCTAAACAAGAGATAAATCAACCCGTCCAATCAAAATGGGTATCAGGGGCAAATTTTATTGGGGGGTGGGCGCCGGAGCGTGCGGCTCAATTGCCTTACAATGCATTCTCTATTAATTTTTTGATAACTCTTTTTATTAAAAACAATTTTGCTTTACGCTAAATAACAGTAGCGAAAATGAAGCCAATAGAGGATTTCGCAGTTCCTTCGTCGGTTAACATTTGACAGTTAAGTGAAATTGTTACGTTAACGAAACGTTAACTAGTTTAATTTATTTAAATAAGAAAAACTCAGTTCATTTTTTGCAGGTATGTTACGTGATACATTGGCTTATAAAAATAGGCTTTTTCAAAAGTCCTTGTAAAGGCCTGTTAGAATAAATTTATTTTGATTTGATTTGAATTGTCAAACGATTCTGAAGGTTCTTTTTTATAATAAAGGGTTTATCGCAAGGTCGGTTTCATACAAATTTCATGTTATTAGACCTTGGATTTTAGAATATACATTAGGGAAGTCCTTAACATCAAATAGAAAACGAACGTTGTTTATGGTACCGTTAAATTTTATTTGAACTCGGTTATAATTTTTATATAAAAAATCATAATTCCTATATCTAGACAGTAAATACAATTTTATACGTGAAATAATGTTTGAGAAGTCCTTACATTTATCATTTACGAGATCCCTTGACTATTGTCTACTTTATGTTTTTATTTTTATATTGTTAAATAAAATCTATACAATTACATACAACACTACCCCCTTATCTATCGTATTTCGTTCTACACCAAAGTTGACATGAAAACATTAAGCGATCTCTTATCTGAGTACGTTCCGTAATACGCCTTATCTTTTTTTATTGCCCTGCAGAATCCTTTTCTTTATATTTCGTTTCAGACATAACGTGCAGGGCGACTGCGATATCGATAAGTTGATTATTGCGAGATGGTATCTCAAAAATATATAATTGTAACGCGGATATTGCCACCACTGTCTATATCAATTATTGTAGTAAAAATGACTTCTAACGAAACCGAAAATGGCATGCTTAAATGCACACGCATGAATACGTGCCAATAAATCATTTCGTTAACAAGTTCCATGTAGTAGACAGGCCAAGTAGAAGCGTATATAACTTGTTGCCTGTAGTAGAGAATTCAAAACAAGAATAATGAATCTAAAATACCGTTTGATAAATTCCTTTCGTAATACTATTACAAGTTTTGAACAAAGTACCCGCACAATTACACTAACAAATTCGTTGTGTTATCGATAAATCGCGAGGCGTCAGGCGTGTGACGTCACTAACGTCATGTGGTGTGCGATGTCGGCCTGTCTCGCCGCGTTTATACTTTGACTTTTTTTCCGGTCGATTCGTCGTTTTGATTTACAAGCAGCCACTTTACTGCCAAGTGGACTTTGTTAGAGGCAACTAACTGGCGAACGATTTATGTAAGGTTGACCTTTCCGGACAATGAGTCTGCCCGGAATATTTGGAGGCTGTCATAACGTGCGGTTTTTATGCGCCGACAGGCTGTCCGGTTGTTTACAACGTTGTTACAATAAACCAGTTCAACGTATTTGGACGAATTGTATAAACTATCCGATAATTCGAAAACCATGTGGACAGCTTTAAATAATTTAATATCTTTTTAAGACGCTTTATAGAAGTATTTCAAAATGACAAACTGAATATTGAGTTTATTTTTATTTTTAGCGTTTTGACGGATATTTACAGTTACATCTTATCTGTTATTGATTAACATTACATTAATCTTTTTCCATTATACGTTCTAATTTTATTGACAGACAAGCGTTTAACAAGTAATATATTTAAAATTGTGTTATTTGCAAACGAAATATTAACTGAATAATAACATATATTTGTTTTTATTACATCAATCTTAGTCCCGCTCTTTGATGAGCGAGTGAGCCATCGAATATTCTCATAATATTTTCATCGCCATGATTTGATTATTTTCGTACACCGGTCTAATAAATTGTTATACGTTACATTAATTAAAGACACCTGGCCCATCTTGATCGGTGAGCTCGCTTTTTGTAGAGCGTCAAAGGTGTTGTACGTTACAAAGAACAAAATTATAAAAAATATGACTTACGAGTAACAAATAATATTTAGTGCTGTTTGACAGTTATGGTGGGCAATGATAATGATAACTGATAATTATTAGTTGGTTATTATGTAGCTTTTTCTCCACGAGGGTAACAGGTGACGCTACATTGCCATGAAATTGAGCAGTAACTCATTGGATTATACCATGGAAATGTTAGAATGTGCGGGTGCGTTTTTTTAATTATTTCGAGTTCATTTTTACGTTCGTTTTGCCTTATACTTTCACTTTTCCACGATATAATGATATTTAGAATGGATCAATAATGATTGAGAAAGATATTAAAAGAAAATTTATTTTTAGCGAAGAATTAAAAAAGTATTATAGTGTGTAAAATCAAATTACAAATTTTAAATATATCTTCGCATCCCTTTAAGGAAATTGCTATGATTTTATTAGATTTGTAATAGTCTTTATTAGCTCTGGATAATATATTTGAAAAAGCAAATAGTATTATGCTCGTTAGTCCTTGATGTTGAGTCGTCCTTATATTATTACATATATTTATATCCTCGCTTTATATCTTTGTGGGGCTTTGAGAATATAGAGATGTCGTTGTTACGGCAATATGCTATCTTAGCGTTTCTTTGTAAAATTCGCCATGGCATATCAGAGTCTAAACTAACGTTTTAGCTTACTACGGGTAAATATTTAGTCCATGTTTACTCGTAGTAGTAATTGTTGAAACCACTCGAAAATCGTATAATCTTTGATAGAAACAACGATCCCGCCTTAATAATATAATTCGTAGAGATTGTTTGTTACTTTGTCTATTTTCCTATATCATAAAATAAAAATATCAGTGTAACGAAGAGGGGTTAACATATGCTCCTTTTTTAAACAGAAAAATCACTGCATATACGAAAATGATGTTAAAATGTTTTGAAGCCGAAAGTAGAACTTAGTACATAAATATGTAATCTAAAGATTATTTTTAAAGTAAGAAACAATAATACAATGTTGTTCTTGTATCTTGTATAGACTGACGTAGATGCTTTTAGCTTATGAGGCTCTAAAAAGCTTAATCCGATTGCCCGTGGAAATGTTAAGTTATCATGAGTTGAATAATTTTGAACTGCGTACGAGGAGTACGACGCAACCGCGAATTTGGCGATCGGACAAGCTCAATCGCGTAATGAATCGGATGCGGGGTTGCGCGGGACGAAGGATGTGGCGCGTGGGGTGGGAGGGGAGGAGGGCGCGTGATGAGGGGCGGGAGGGCAACATGTGCATTAAAGTTAATTGAAATTTTCGTGGCTACGTGTTATTTCGCGCTAATGCACCTTTCAATCGGACGCGGGAGTCCACGCAACGCGCCCCGTAATAAAGAGTTCAACGCACGTCGCGATTTATGCGCACCCAACTGATGGGGTTTCAGAAACGCGTCCCTTGCATTCGTCACGTCGATATTGCAACGTGATTGACGTGACGGGGCAGTAAAAGACATGACGAATACTAAAACAACACATCTTTTTTAGTGATTTATCACGGACATCAATCGCTGTTAATAAAGTATTTCTCTTGAAGTCGTACATATGTGGCCAAAACACAAATTACTTGTATCCGTTTATATAACTGACGATTTATTGATTATCGAAATAAGCGTATACGGTATATAAAGAATAATAAAAACATTTTAATTTAATATTAAATAATTTAGAATTATGGCGTAAAGTGGTCTTTAGCAAGAAGCCATAACTGGTTCTCGTTGTTGTAACGGCTTTTTGTAACATGTGCAACACTCGCTAAGTAATTAACGTTTCTATGGCGGTAGACAAGAAACTATGCATAAATACGGTGTTGTATTTATAAATTTCAATTTGTCGTAAATGATCCGTTATTAATATTTATTAGATATATAAAATATGGTAACGATGGAAACTAAGTGTCACTTGTCTATAAATAAATGTATTTAATTCGAGCAACCTGAGTTAATCCCGTTTAAGTTACTATTTTTTTCTTTTTTTACGGAGAAGGCGGGCAAAAGAGCAAACAGCTCACCTGATGGAAAGCAATATGACCGCTGCCCATGAACATTTGCAACGTCAAACGTCCTTTAAGGTTGGAATTTTTGGAAGAGAAGGGGGTGGAAAGGGGATGGGGAGACAAGTAAAGGAAGGGGGAGGGAGTGGTGTGGGCCACCGGCCACCTGACTCACCGGACGAAATGCGGAAGCACAAATACTTTACGCCGATTTTCTGTGAGGTCGTGGTACTTATTGGCCTTACGGCTCATTCAGCAGCAGCTTATAGAATTGTAGCAAATTTTTAATTCTTACTTTATTCAGGACTATGATTTATAAAGCCTTGAGAATGAGATATTTAGAGTATTGGACTCAGCTTTACACCCATTTCAAAACAAAGTCTACGGCATATAATTACCGATGATATTTAGTTATCAATCATATTTATAGAGCTACATTAATTAATCAATTATAAGCTTATAAAGAATTAAAGTGAAAGCGGTGAAAGAAATATTTGCATACATTAGACCATTGACAATGCACCATCCCTCTTTATTTACCGTTTCTCTGTCTTTAGATGAGAAAAAACTAGAAAAAAATACTTCACGGTACTTTACAAATACATCGAATGCAACTTCTTTATCCAAATCCTTTTTTAATCTTTAAAAAACTTACTTTAACTTGTGGGCTGGACAATCTAGTTTGAAAATAGTACATAGTAGTCCACTGAGTTATTAGATGTTTTAAAACCATAGATAAGGTTCGATTTATTGCTGATGATAAGTTTTAAGTTAAATACTTCTATACTATGAAACAGTTTTCTTTTTATTTTTTTAAGTTTTTATGCATTTACCTTTTCTTTTTAAGTTAATTACACCTCTTCTTTTTAAGTTGCATTAATTAAAACAATGCGTTACAATACTACTCAGTGAAAATATACTACAACGCGATTCAAATCTTAATGCGTAGTCTATATCCAAACGTACTTAATACTAAGCATTCCTAATATTGTAATACGTTGGTTTACGCGAAATATGAAATCATATTTTGATTTATCCTCCTAACAATGCCACCTTCGAGGTTTCACAATGATTAATGTCGGCCCGGATCGCTACTGTTCGCTTCGCCTTCAGCGCAACTAGGGAATGAATTGTGGCGTACAATGGACGTATGCCCACGCGCTGTCGCGATTCTTGCCAGCGGCGTCGGCTACCGTGGACTATCTGCCAATTTCTGTGAAAGTGCGCCTTATTCCATTGGAATAGAGCTCATTAGTACGCCACAGTATTACGATATATCGCGAGCTTAACGTATCGCTAATTTCGCCTCTTATCACACCCACGCGGTTGGAATGACTAACGTGAGATAGGTATTGTTGTGATCCGTCTATTTCACGTGACTTACACTAGGGAGTAAACGGCATTCATTCATTGAGCGTACCAATACACTATCTTCACTAATATGATTTTCCTTTGTTAGTTTGTCCGTCTTTCTTGTAATAACAAAGCACAAATGTACATAATAATTATTTTTGATATAGTATTTCGGATGGGAATAAACGTAGGATGCGTTTTCTGGCCGAAGATAAAAACTAAAGCGAACCGTAGTGCTGTTAAGCGAGCACGTATGCATGTAAATAAAAGGGTGATTGTAATTTGTTTTGTCCTTTTATTAATTGTAACTTCAATTGCTTTGTGAGTGATGCGATATTCTCGATGAAATTGAGAAGCACCAACAAAGAAGACTTGACGATTTAATAGCTTTCGGTGATGTATACTGAGCAGCATGAAATAATTACTATTGGAACCCATGAACGGAGTTGAATGCGGTGAGAGATGTGCGAGCGCAGCTGATGAAAGGTCGACAAGGAGGCTTCGACGTAGATTAATTGTCCAATCATGCTGATCGGTTTTGGGGAATCCAACTGTACAAGTGAGAGAGTGATCATACGCTTTATGCTTCACTGGAACGTATTTATATATGTAAACAGGTCTAAAGTCAATTTTCCACGCTGGCAGGTTGAAATGTCCGGTCGAGGCGGAAGAATTTTTGTATTATCACATCGGATGGAAAATAGTGAAGGTATGCAATGCACTATGTCACTTAGCCTTAAAGATTCTCAATTAAATGACATTTTTCCGGTTAAAATTGTTTTGATTCATGGTTATTCTTTTGTTGCCGTGGCAGGACTCTTGCAAAATCCGAGTAAGACTGTACCGTATTGCCAGTTATTCTGACACTAAATAGTAGTGTGTGAGTATTCTATCCTATTAAGATAGTTTTTTTTTATGGAGTTGGCTGATAAACGAGCAAGCGGCTCAACTGCGATCACCGCCGCCCATGGACATTTGCATAATTATAGAATTTGCAAATGCGTTGCTAGCCTATAAAGGGGAAAATTATTGAAAGACCTCCCTCTATGGGAGGGAGAGGGACTGAATATGATAGAGGAGGCAGGGGAGAAGGAGAAGGAGAAGGGACGGGAGGGAGAAAGGAAGGAGATGGAGGCTAAGGTAGGTAGGGGTG
>DWHQ01000832.1:0-12290 GCA_018247955.1 Eurytides marcellus marcellus | reverse complement strand
TAATTATTTAATAAAATTGTCTTAAGTATAAATAAGAATAATTGATTGCCAAGCGAGTAATAATAGCCGAAAAAAATATTGACAACTATATTTAATTGGTTGATATATCTATCTATAATTGGTTCTCACTTCAGATTTCCAAAATTGTGTACGATTAGTTTATGTAATTTTGAATGAGAGCACTGTTGATGTACCTTTTAAATAAAAAAATAAATAAACAACTAATTTTTTCGATCACAAAAAGAGTCGATATCACAAAAAGAGATATATTTTCAAAACAACATTCGCAACGTCAGCAACGTCTCGTAGGACGAAAGTTACAAATACTAAAAATTTAATTTTTAGCCACAACAATTATTGTATAATGGCCATTTATCAGATGTTGTATAACAAGTAACAGGCAACTGGAGTACAATTGCAATCCGAGATTAATCTGGTCGGTAAAGGATGTTTTCCTGTGTACACCTTGCCGGAAGGCATTAGCCGCGATGCGAATGATACACTGACAGTTGAATGCACTCCTGTATACAATTTACTGACACGCAGAATACTGCGGACTTACAAAAGCGTTAAAGGTTCTTCGAAACAAAGGTATTCATCTGGAGAGCTTGGTGAGTAATGGTCTAATCCCACCCAAGATTGAATCTACCCGCAATAATGGCCAACGACCGAGCCCCTTTCTTTGCGGTGAATGTAATCATGTATGATTTGTATGCAGTATCTCATTTATCAGTTCCATCAGTCAAAAGTATTTATTTAAATAGGCCTTTATAAGTACATATAATTTTATCGATACAATATAATAAATGACCCATATACGAGTCAGTTATTAAATAACACTTCACCTTTTTTTATTTACTATAAGTATACTTTCTTAGTTAGCAAAAATACACGTTTATTAGTTCACGAAAAAGTCCACAGTCCGAATAAAATGTTCCTAATCGACTACTTATAGTTTTGGTGTCAAGGCCTTTCTTTAAGATATTTTCTTAGTGTCATTTTTATTTGCGTCATGATTAACTATAAGGAAAACGCACACGTTATTTAATATAACTGAAATAATCCATAGCCTATGAATAAAGATATTTTCAAATTTTTAACATGTAGTATGAGACTTGATAGATGAGGAAAATCTAATAAATAATAAAATCTTGACTTTTTATAATATTAATACAGATAAAGATTTACAATACAATCACAAAAAGGGAGTAATTTTATGGAGGGAATTTTTGTGCTGTACCTTACAGCTTTGATCAGTTCTAGTTCGTACTTTGTTCGCCATTCTCTGAAGGATATCTGATCATGCGATTTTTTTAATACTATTAGTATTAAAACTGTCCGATAAATTAATAACCAGATAAATTAATAACCCGGTAGTAGATTAAGTTAAGGTTTGCCTTTAAAATATTTCTTTGCTTATTCTATACGAATTCTGAACTTCTAGCAGGTCAGATGAAAGCAGTAACATTTTTATAATCTGAATGAGTAGCAATTTTAACTTTGGAACTACTAAAATACTTAATGCTCTGTACCGTGTTTCCATCTTACCAGTTACGGTACGCTATCGATACCGACTTATATTACAAATATTAGACGCTAACTACTAAAGCTAAAAACGTTTATTTAATTCTTTTTTACTTTTATCTTTGTTTCGTGTACAGATTTAATTAGTGTATTATTAAGACAAACTATAATATCAAAAATGCTACACATCGTGCTATATTTATTACTAAGATTATAAGTAACTGAACATACAATTTATTGTTTTTAATGAGTTATCGATCGTACGTATGTATGAAAATTTATGTATGAACGAAAATTTTACTTATATTTATTAATAATTTAACCAATAAGTATATACTATAGTATAGTACAGTTACAATGCAGAATTGATACTTAAAACACAATAATATAAATTAAGTTATACATTATTTGTACAATACTATACAACGGAAAAACTAATGCTGCTAATGTGTGTTACTCAGCTTATTGAAATTTTTTTTATATATTTGACAAAATATATTAAGATATTTTATTGCGATTTCATTTAATTATAAATTATTTTTTTTCAAAAATACAGAAAAAGTGCTTAAGGAACGTTTAAATATACTTACAAAGAAGTCTCCTTTGTCGACTGTTGTCTTGAAATGTTTTAGTCTCGAACTTGTTCGCGTTTTCAGTAGAGCGGCCGCAAGCCACCGTCGCCAAAATAATTAAAGCGATTAACTTAAACATTGTTGCTTCCTCTCTTGTACGCGCTACTAGTGAGCCGGGACAATGTCAGGGCTAAGCGCAGATCCTAGCTTTTATAGAACCCGACATCGAATGCACGTATAGCCACACATACGTGGGCTCTAGTTTTAGCCTGGACATTAAAGGAAAGCATAAAAGGATATACCTCTGCCATACCCTTTGGTGTAATTTTACACCATTAAATAAGATCGTTGTTTTCTTTGAAGTGTAGGCAAGTATGGGCAGAGGCTTTGCGTATTATGTATCTGTTCAAAAATTAGTAAATGTAAACAATACGACGCTAATAGTTGATGCACTGTTTTACTCATTTGTTTCTTCTAATACTGTGGTAAAAATTGAGTGATATTACATTTAAAATATAAACATAAAAGTTAAGTTATAACATAAAAGTAATAACAGTTTTATACGAAATGTTATTTTTGTTTACTAAACAGTAGAGTAAAGCCGTAAAACTTTAAACTTATGGAGGTTCTTAGTCGCTTTGAGTGCATTATGTTGGCTGATAAATATTAATATGGGCGATATTTACGAGTATTTGTTTTATTATATCCTAACTTGCTCTCTCTTTCTTTAATACTGCGTTAAGCTAACAAAACTTGATAGCTATATAAAAAGAAAAAAAGCATGAAATAAAGTCATAAAATGAGGGAGATATTAAAGTATTGAAAAACGAAAGATTCTTATTTGTTAACCCGTATGTCCAAAAGGAATTTAATAAAATGATACATAATATAAGATCTTTTATTATGTCATAGATTTAATATGTAAATTGTTTGTCATGATCACCATTTAAAGCTTCAAGCGTTATAAACTCTTTTACTTACTAAGTGCATCGCTGCTAAATCTACCGAGTCATCTAAATGCATCAATGCATCAAGATTTCTGACGGACATCTAGATAAAATACATTAGACATCTTATATTATTCATATGCACTCTTATGATATTTTTTTATGTTTCTTAATGGTCTATGTATTTTCTTGCTACGGTGATGACTTAAGGCTTAATGTCTTAATTTTTAAATGTATTAAATCCAGCATTTGATTTTACGATTTAAACTGAAAACCTTTGCATTCCCGCACGCTGCCTTTCGCAGGTGATGTAAGGGTTTTTTTTTATGTAATCAACCCGCCTACGCTTAACACGGGACTTAATTATGCCCTAATATATTCGCAAGTCTTTGGTACATTTTTTTGTTTTGTTATTTAATTTAAATATATAAGGCTCATTAACGTCCTTGTACTTCACAATTATCGTTATCTATTTTGTTATTTTTGAATTTATGTAATAAACGAATATACCGGAGTATATCTTTTGATATCAATGTTTTATTTTTTATTTTAAGAAATAATGTGCTCGCCTTGAACAAGATGTACATCTGATGGTAAACGACACTTAAAATCATAATATTCACTACAATAATAGATATATATACATTATTTTAATCTGCTTGGGTTGAACACTGCCTGCGCTGCGCTTGGCATCTAAAGACAAAGGATGTTTATCTTTATTCCCAGTAATTACGCTGGCAATATTTTGCTTTAGACCGGAACATAGTAGTGGTTACATGTTACGCGCTGCTTGGCGGTAGTTTAACTGACAAAGCAATAGTCAACAACGGACAAATGTAGCCTATATATTTATTTAATCCGTGCAAAATTAAAAAAAAATATATCTAAAATTGATTTGTGTTATCGACTGCAGTTAAGAAGCGAAGACGAATTCAATAGTTTGACAGATAATATCTTGGAATGAAGAAATTTTTAAGTATGAATATGAGCTATATTAGTTATTAGTATATATAGTACTATCTATATTTAAAATAACTTGTTATGTAAAGTTCATGAATATCATGTTCTATCTGTGTTATTGCAGTTGCATCGAAATGTAGTATTCGTTTGCATGTAAATTGGGTACGTTCTCTAACAGCGAAAATTTTACGTCAGCATTATGAAACATTAAAATACTATGGTGATTTACAAATCACGGTTCGGAGCACATGACTTATATTATCTTGACTGACGTTGATGTCTTAACCAATGCGGCTCTATAAAGCTTCATAGGATCACCGAATTCGTGAAAATGTTGGATAGACCCCTCGTCAAAGTTTTAATTTTAATGTAATTTAAACCGCGGCCTTGACAGCGGCTGTCGTCGACTGTTGATTGGCAGGCAGAACGGGAGGCGGTGAGAACCGCCCTGGGACCCAGGTGAATCTAGTATATGTGGTGTGTGTTTCGCCGTGGTCGAAGAACTTCGAACGCTTCATAGCGTGTTTGTTGAGCTAGTGATCGATGACTATTTATAGATCATGGTCATTCTAAAACTCGCTGTAATTTGTCCATTTATCATATACGTGAAAACTTCCCCGAAACAGGAATATTATTCCTCTAGTGTGGGAGGGATTATGTTTAAAAAATATCAATTCAAATGAATGTTGACTGATTACAGACTCCGTGCAAACTTTCTTTTCTTTGTAAGTAAATTCAAAAGAAAGAGATGTTTCACATAATGTGATGGTATGTAAACACGCAATCGCTTGCGATTGTCGACACGCATTTTAAATAAACCGATTACTATTAATGATGTCGTAACATCGCTAAAGATATTTTAACCGTAAACGTTTAAAAATTAATTGTGATCACCGCTACTTTGCTAGGTGTCAATAATTAAATTATTCGCTATCAGTGCAAGTTTGAATATTCTGCATTAACCGTCAGGGCAAAATCGCGTAAAGGTATAATAAAATATTAGGTTTTGTTCAGATCTTTGTGTTTTTTTTTTGTTTAAATTTTATATAATCTGTTGTAAATGTACATTTAGTAAAAATATTATACAGAAAAGTGTGATTATTTTGTATATAGTTAGAGTTTTTCTACAGGTATCATAAGTCATAGCTTGGGCATTCAGTATTATTTTTGTAATATGTTTACAGGTCCTCTGTCTGATCGAGAAATAGTGTATATGATAAATTTCGACGTATCAGATATAAAAGAGGAAGTCAGTGATAAAGAAATAGACCTTGAAGAATGCCGATAGGGAGGACCCGACCAGAAAGTTCCACTCGAAAATGAAGAGGAATGGAATGAATCGGACAAAAGAACCTCTTTCATCATGCACACTTCCTCAATCGGTGTAAAGTAGAAATTGTTTGAGAAGCGTTTCGGTGAGTGAGTGGCCTACAATGCTCTCCTTCTTTTTTCAGCCCCCTTCCTTTTCTTGCTTCCACCTTCCCTTTCTGCCTTTTCCATCTTAAAATTTCTATCGCAAAGGCTGGTAACGCATTTACAAAACATTCGACGTTGCAAATGTCCACGGATAGCGGTTATTGCTTTCCATCATGTAAGCCGCTTGCTTGTTTGTCCACCGCTTATGATGTACATAAAAAAAATCGTTCGAGGCTATCATGCAAAGGTACTATGTGACATCTGTATTAAGTATTTGTATATAATCAACGTTAAAAATTACTTCCTTAGATACTACTCTTAAAACAAAACTCGGTTTATTTATATGATTATGCAAAGAAAATTACACTGCCCAAACTTGTACATACCATTGTTATATTTGACATTATTTTCTGCAATAACCGTGTGAGTCATGATGTTTATCTCGGTATCTTTTACCCGGCCATAAGTTGACGTTATGTATATAACGTGTTTATGCAATGAAGAGAAATTCAAGAGTTATAGAGGAAACTTAATTCTCAAATTTATCAGTTTTTCTGATGTTCTATTGAGAAGACGAACAAGTCTGATATTAAAGATAATTGCCCGTATCGGTACAGCGTCCTTCAGTATTTTGAATTAATTAAATAGTAACTATTCACGTTAAAATAATTGGAAAAGGTGTGGTACTTTCTACAAAATTTCAATCTATATGACAACTTTAATGTTGAATCAAATAAGGTATGGTTTTAATTAAAGTCGTTCTTTCTGGTCTTAATATTGTGAATGATTTAATAGTCTTATTGAGATTAAATGAAGATAATATTCAGTATCTTTCGAAATATTCAAACGCGAACTCATCGAGGCGTGTTAATTTAACCTACATACCTATGTAAGTTCAAAGTTAAGCAACCTATTATTATTTAATCATTAGGGTCAATTTCATAATAAATGAGTCATATATTATAGTATTATACTATTTTACATATTCTGTTTACATATTTAACAACGAAACAAGAACTAATTATTTATTTATAATTTAATCTATGAAATAGTTTACATAATATTTTTACCTGTTCGTTGAAAATAATAATTAAGATATAAACATATATTTCAAAATTCTATACAGGGTACTAATTCTCTTGCCGATCGCGTAGAATTATAACAGGATCCAACTGCTTCAAAGAACAAGCTCATGAGTGAGGAGTGTAGACATATCTGTGTTTTATTGTGAAGGAGCGAGAAAGTTGCCGTTAACGAAACCTTTCGCTTCGTCATTCTTCAACTAAGAACGGATGACAAAAACTGTTATACTCAGTGCGCTATAGAACTCAGCGCAGGCGTCAAGTCACAGAATTGTGACTTTTATGTTTAAGTTTGTAGTAATTATAAATAACACAAGATGGCGTTTCGGTCGAGCGTTGGAGTAGTTATTTTGGCATGCTTAATTGGTAAGTGCATATTTATTACGTCAGTACTTAACAATAATGAATAATAATATTTCTTTTAGTGAATATTTTTTTTTATTATTATTAAGCATTATTGAGAATGCACAATGATATAAGTTTATATTAATTATGTGTAGACAAGAATGTAGATATTAAAAAAAAAAAAAAACTGTATCTGTATCTGTATAAAATCTAAGAGTTATAGCGAATTACTTGTATCATAATCAAAGGCTAGGAAAAAAGACAAGAAAATATAGAGAATTCAACTCTATTTACTTCTTGCAAAGAAAAGACATCAACGAGTTTCATTACAAAGTTAGCAGCTCATACCGTGTAAGCTTATTTAATAACTATTTAACATTCGTTTAAAAAAATAATAATTGAAATATTTAACCATATTGTAGTTTGTGTGTTTTAATGATGTCATGGTTATCGGTAAATTTGTGACCGTTATATCGTAATTGATTTTTGGCGCAACTTTCCTGGGACTGCAGGCTACGCGTACTGTATTAGGTAAGAGAGAAACTAGCGCGAAATATTGCTGCCACACTTCACTGTGTTCAAATTTATTTTGTCTACACATTATTTAATGGAATGACTAAATTAAAACGCGACAAAATACGCAAATTTGTTTATTTCATAATTACATAATCAATAATAAATTAAATTTATTTACTTAAAATGTAAGAAAAAAGTTAATAAATTTAATTTATTATCAGATTTGTATTTGACTATCCTGACTAATATATGTTTAAAGTAATGTATGTCCTCAGTTGATTTTGTTGCATAGAATATACATGGGGCTTTAAAAAACTTCTGAATATTTCAAGCATTCTGTTCATTCCACATGCGATATAAGGTAAGGTTGAGGTTCAATAGCCAAGGCTATCAGAGAATGCGGATCTGGGCGGCGATAGTAAAAACGAATGGGCGAGATAAATCTCTGGCAGCGACAACATCTTGGCATGCATTGCACTGAATGGATATAAATTTTAAGTGAACGTAGATACGTTTGTATTCATTATAGCTCTTTTCATTAAAGAACATTTTTATTTACATGAACGTTTTTAAACGGAAAGTGTATAGCAGTTTCTTTTTTAAGTAATTATTAATTATGAATACATTCAAACAATTTTAAAATATAACTGTTAAATGAATATGCGTCCATTATATTGTATATAATTAAATATTAATTGAAAAAAGAAAACATACCGATTTAATTTATTTTCGTTTTATTCATTATTTTTGTATTTTTATATACATTTACCTTAAAGTTTTAAAATATTAAGCAAAATTATAACGTAAATTTTTATGAAACGTTTTTCCACACTCTTGTCTGACGAGGAAATCTGGATTTATTCAATGTAAACCACTCAATAATTGTTAATCACACAGGCAATACAGGAAATGTGTTGGTCAACAAGTGACCTAAAAAATATTTGAAAATAATCGATGTTTTAAAATCTTTTAAATGCCCTTGTATTTATCCGATTTATTATTATTTCTATTAAAATAAACAAAGGGTTTAAATTTTAAAGTTAAAACGATTGTAAATATTAGAGTCACAGCTCAATTAGGTACGTTATATAATTATTACATTATGGACATTGACATTAATTGGCATTTTAATTTTAGAACTTATCACTAAATAAATTCATACATATAAAGTTATAAGTAAAAAGTTGTGAACCTTCTGTCTGTCGTTAATAACTATCCCGCTCGTAAATTTCAGTGTTGGCATCATCAGCAGTACCAAAGAATTCTAAGAGGAAACCCGCGAATCCGCCTGCCAGAGCCGCCGCCGATCCAGAGAAAGATGCCGAGATCACAAATTCCTGCCCGGACGACGGATTTTTCGCGGATGCTGAACAATGTGACAAATACTATGAGTGCAGGTTAGCAGTAAGAAATATTTTTCAGATCTATTCTCATTTGATCCGGTGGTTTACACTAAAAGGGTAGCAATAAAAACAAACATTTTCGCATTCATAATGGTACGAAAATAGACAGGTTTATTGAAGTTTTGTGTGATACTATTTAAAAAAAAAGGGATGAAAATAAGTATTTATTTAATGCAAGTTTTTTTAATTTCATCTCACACATCATCATATATCGTTTGACGTTCAAAAATTCCTGCTTGCAATAATTTAAATGTTATTTTTCGTTTAAATTGATGACAAGTCATATTTGTGGTACTGTAAGAGCTGAATCAATGTTTGTTGTACAATGTTTTGCTTGTCGGCGATTTTCAAATTGATATTTTAAATTCCACTGTCAATAAAGTTCAAATTTCTTTACTGTTTATTCAAATTTTAGCACATTGCACTTTACCTTTACAAGCATTTAACTCATTCGTACATTGACTTCGTGATTCGTATGGTATTTGCCTTTACCTCTTCTCAGAATGTTCAGTAATATCTTATTCCTTTAAATTTCAATACCAACGAAGAGAAAGAAACAAGATGAAATATAATATTTTCACGTTTTGAGATATTTAATATTTTAGTTATATTGATCGATCGCTATTGTGTATTTTATTATAGTAAATAATAACTTAATTAATCAAAGAAATCATTTAATCGGAGTTTACACAAGCATTCTGATAAGAAATTTTATTAAAGGATTTTTTTACGCACACAATATTTTTGATAAACACTAAATAAGCAGTTACAAAAACTTAGTAATACAATAGGTGTTGGTAATAAACTTTCTTTTGTTTACTGTTTTAATGTACAATCCTTTGTTTTTCCTCAGGAACGGAGAAATAATAGAGAAACTTTGTCCCGATGGCATGGTATTTAATGATTACAGTCCTCAGGAAGAGAAGTGCGATTTACCCTTCAACCTTGATTGTTCGCAGCGGCCGAAGCTACGTGAGTATTTTGTTAAATATTTAAAAACGTTGCATGACACATATATCAAACATGACCTCTATTTTCATTTCATCGCATGCCATTATGCCATAATGCCGTGACCGATATTTTAAGGAAATAATTTGAAACGAAATACTGTCTATATCATTTACTTCGTAGAAAGTATAATTGATATGATTAAATTTATTAATAAAACTTGACAACATGTTACAAGTTTAATCTTTTCGTTTCCTTTTATTTGCATTAAAATTTACGAAAGGCGATCAAAATTACAGTTAATTTTTTGCCTCAAATTAAATAAAAATTGCATAAACTGTTACTATGTTTAGTTAACAGTTACGTTGCAAAATAAACGTTCTTAAATTTTCTCTGAGTCTATTTTAATAATTGATTAAAAATGCAAGAGACACGAATAACGTTATGACGGTCATTTGGGAATGTTGTGGCATTGCTCGTAAGTTAATTATTAAACAGTTACATTCAAATGTGTCAATTAACATTTAGAATTCAATTAAACACTATAGGTTATTTAATATTTTTAAATGCGCGAATTCTTAGTACGGTAGTAGAATTTAAATTGCAATAACATAGAAGATGTATAAATTTTTTTTTTCATAGATTATTTAGTAAGAACATAAAAACTGAATTGTATTTTATGAAATCACAAACGTATAGAGTATATGCTTTGTTGATAAGTTATGTAATATTAATTAGAGCCAGGTATAAAAAGAGCTATTTATGCCGAACTTTATACAATCCTCGTTTTTTTTTAAATAATATTTATATCGTTACTCATAAAAATACATAACTTAGTAGCAGAGTAAACTTAGTAGCAGTCTATCCATGTCTCACTACTGGCCACAAGATTCTTAATTACAGAGTATAAAGATATACAAACCGTCACGTAGGACCATTACAGATTGGCGGACTTCACATATCTACAGATTTTTTTTATCATCTTTAAATTTACGGGTTAACTCAAGAAGTTTTCCTTTATCGTTAAGCACATGATATTTAAGAATTTTATTTTTTAAAGCAACATTTTTAATGTTAATGTAAATAGTTATTTTATTGTTACATTTAAATTAACAAATTCATGGGTTTAATCTAAGGTTGCTCGAGTAAAAGCGCTGAGGCTAGCATGCAATCGCGGTTCCACAATATATTATTAATAGATATATAAATAATAGTTTATTTCATATTTTGCAATATAAAATACATTACAAATTGTATACTATTATTTTAATTGAATTAAGCTTTAATTTGTAATAATAGGTAATAATTTAACGAAGTGGCTGTATAAAATGCAGCTTCTTGATTCTAAACTTAATTAAAATTTGAATAACTCTGTTATACAAACTGCTTAAACTGAAATGCCGGCAATAACGGGTTAGAATTTTCAAATGGTTAGAAACATGTCATGAATAAGTCATAGGTTCTATTACCATTTAAAATTGGTTGCGATGTAAAGGTCATGACACACGTGAGCAAACGCGGCACGTGTTTCTATTTAAATACATCGTTCATTCGTCGCATCTGCGTATACTGGATCTATAATATAAAGGTTACCTATATCGAAACAACTTTCACATCTCAAGGGAAACATGGCCTTGAGTATAGACGCGGAGTATAAGATAGTTGTGCGTAAACCGCTGTTCGAATACAATAATGACGGCTTTACTTCCAGGTCTAATAGACCAAATATAACTTAACTAGATATATTTCTAAGTTTAGTTGTTATTTAAATAACATAAAATTTTTAACTTATATAAAATTATACATATGTAATATATATCTGCCTTTTGTAGTACCTAGTTATAAGGTATTGCAATAAAGTGTAAATAAATAAATAAATAATGTGTATGTACATTATGTACTACTTTACCTTATAACATCAATATTCTTTTTTAATTTCTGCATAAAACGAAAACAATTTTGGAAAATTCATTAAAATGGTTCGGTTAACAGACTATAGTAACGATATATGTTGAATAAATAAATAAATTTCTTTTACAGAAACACCCATACCAGCTCTTCACTGCCCCCGTCAGAACGGGTATTTCTCGCATGAGGACCCCAAGGAGTGTGGCAAGTTCTACTATTGTGTCGATGGAAAATTCAACATGATCACTTGTCCCGACGGTCTGGTTTACAATGACAAAACCGGTATCTGTACATGGCCTGATGAGGCCAAGAAGAAGGGTTGCGGTGCTGCTGGTAATTATTGCGTTACCTTAAGTAATTTTAAAGATTTTTAATGTTAAAATATACTTTTAAAATACGTAGAGCAGAAAAAATTGGAATCAGAAAAATAATTTGAATTATTCCGATCTGATGGTTTCAAATTAAAGTATTTTAATATATAAATACGTTAAAATCAATTAAAATTTTAGCGTTCTTCTATAAAACCCTATGGCTAAAATATCCGATATGGATATTTACGTACTTCCACCACATCAAATGAAAGCTGAATTGATAATATCTTCGGTTATATGAATGCATAGCTCTGACTTAAAAAACTGGGGTATAAATACATATTTCATCTCAGTAGGT
>DWHQ01000831.1:0-12295 GCA_018247955.1 Eurytides marcellus marcellus | reverse complement strand
GTGTTAGAGCCACGTAGCAGCTTCCACTGCTGCTGAATGCGCCGGCTTGAACCAGATAAGTACAACAACCTCACAGAAAATCGGCGTAAAGCGGAAGTGTTTGTGCTTCCGTGTTTCTTACGATGAATGAGTTGACCGGTGGCCCACCCTCCCTCTTCCTTTATTTTCCAGCCTCCCCTTACTTTTCTTGTCTCCCCATTCCCTTTCCTCCCCCTCGAATTTGCAGGATGTTCGACGTTGCAAATGTACATGAGCAGCGGTTATCGTTTTCCATCAGATGAGCTGCTAGCTCATTTGCCCGCCTCCTCAATAAAAAATCTTATCCCATAAACGCAATACTAGTGCAACCTACAATAGCAACTACAATATGGCTTTTATATATATTGCAAAACAAAAAAAAGAAAACTAAAGCTATGCATAAATATACTTAAATAAACTTTACGTACATGACCGATTCGATACTCCTATATTACCTATTTGGTGTTCATTGAGATAATAATGGAGAATGTTGAGTACACGCGTTATAATTGTGCAAACATAATTAAAACTCAATTTGATTGCTGAGTTGAGAAAAATACCTGATTTGAAATTATTGTTTAATTTGCCATCGAATGAATTAAATCTCCGAACATTTTTACAGATTATGTAATCACTTTTGGCGCGCTTTTGTTAGTTAAGTTTTTATAACCAGTTATATCCAGTTATTCCTATTGGCGATTTTTTCGTTCATATAAGAAGGTTAAAATTAAGATATTTATAATAACGATGGCGGGACCTCGAAAGTGCTCTTCAATAAGAACACGCCGAAACACGCATTCAGTCACGTATTATATTAATAATTTGCCTGTCTGTTTGCTCAAAGATGAGAGAGAAATTAACCTAGCGCGTACCGACGGCATAAGCAATACAATTTAATTACATCCATAGATATGCTTTACAAAAAATATAACAGTGCTTTATATTGACGGTTCCAATGTAAATGCGACCTAAATAATATCTCGGAAGCAAACTAAAAAAAAATAATATCAAAATTATATTCTACAGAGAATAACAAATGGGGAAAATAAATATAAGGCAAAACAAAGTACACAGTTGTGAGAAAGGAGCTATGAACCAATAATTAAAAAAAACAGTCAATCAAGATTTCGGTTACAATATTATGAATTATTCATTAACTTAAAATAATTTTTTTTTTTTTTTGGAAAAAATTAAACGAGACGAGCGGTTCGTGCATTTGAAGATAAGTGACTCAATTGCACAATTTTTCATTCAAACGGATTTCAAACTATATTATATTATATATATTGCGCTTGTTGCCTAAAGATAGAAGATTGTCTATATCTATTCCTAGTAATGCTTGCATATTACCACTTGGTGGCAGAATAAGTGGTAATACAGTGGTGCCACTGGGGTAGTAAGCGGATATTTAACACAGCTTTCACTTTGATTTCTTAGAGACCTAATGTCCTCCCGACCGATTCCGATCACGGCGGCCAATCTACAAGAGTTCAGCTAACTATGCGGTACATGTAATAAGTGCACAAGCATTTACTCAGACACAAGTACACTGATCTTCCTTAACTCTCATAGCCCGATGGGACGGGTAACTGATACGAATACACGAACGTCATTCATATACGTCAGGCCTAGAAGCAGTGACCGACGCCCTCTTAATAACGACTCCACTCAAGCCACCGCTAGATGGTGTCGAAAAGATGCCGGGACCAACTTTTTACATACTCATTCATGGGTCAACCTTCTTTCCAGGCAAGCGGGAGATCAGTCCGTAATGCCCTAACCTTATTAAGAAACAACAATGTCATTACCCTCCGTGGGATTCGTACCCACGGCCTCCGATTTGTAAAGCGCGGGCCTATACCACTAGGCCACATAGGCAGTTAGATTTTATTTTTTCTCAGATAATCTATAGATAAATCCGATAGCAACAGTTTGTAACGCTCAAAATGGCCAAGTCAATTGCTTTGCCGACGCTACCTCCGATCGGGGTACTTCACGCGCGAGTATGTTGACCGTTCTTACAATACTTATATTTGCGCACAGCTCGGCTACCGCATTCCGCCTTCCGAGCAAATATTGTAAGAAGCTTTGTGCCTTTCATTATACACCCGGGTTTTTTGCTGTCCCTACACGCTTCACCGACTAGTGGATAAACCGAAATGAACATTCAACAGCATCGGTCAACAGTGCACGCTGGCCACTTTTTAATAAGTCGGAATTGAAATAAAAGAGAAAAAAACTACAGTTGGTATAAGAGAAGTAATTAAAATTGATATTTGCTCCCTGTTTAAGACAACCGGCTTAATGTTTGACAAATAAACTGGTTGATCAAATATTTTTTAATGATTACTGCCGATTCCACACGACAATCACATACTAGAACAAATCTTTATTAATTAATATTTATACAATAACGTAATGGTAGCGTTCGTAATGGCGTCCTTATGATTATTACCAAAACTAACATGAGAATGTCTTTTAATTAATCTGCCATCGATGCCTAGCTGTTTCTTTTAACATGAAAACTATATCTTAAACGATGCAGTAGTTCTTAAGATATCCATTTTATAACCTATGCAGGAACAACTTATTTTTTTAATTTAAAGGTAAACTGTACCCTACCGATTACTTTGTCACCACACTACTAGAATTACATGAACAAATGCATACATACAAATAGCAGCACAAAGCTCTAATAAGTGAGAGTAAATGCAGGACGTCGTCTTCTGTATAATTTAATATATACACGAGAGGTATTTGATATGAGGCTGGCAACATTGCCAGAGTAATTATTAGGCATAGAGATATCTCTTAATGGGCGATGAGCGCAGCGTGGGAACCAGCAGTTTCTGTGTGGCACTGTCTTATAGACAGGCTTGTCACTTACCATCAGGGGCTCGATTTGCTTGCGCTTTAACTCTAAAACATAGTCCAGATGATTTGCTATTGTCAAGGGTTTATTGAAATCTTGGTGCCACAGAAAACCTACTGTTATTGGACCTTGAACTCCGAGAATATAGCAGGGAATTCCTTAAAAACAACAGGAAATGTACATCGAGGGCCTGTTACTATTGTTTGAGGTCGGATTTTATCTTTTATTAAAAATCACCTGTAGATTCTGAAGAGAGACACTACAAGAACAGTATATACTGATGAAGTATAAAAATAAAAGGCATAGTTACATCATGCTACAAGAAAGTTTAATGTCCTTTAAAAGCTCTCTAATGATTAAAGTACGTGAGCGAATCTCTATACAACGCTAATAAGTAGAAATAATATGATTTAATCATCGCCATCGTTTGTAGACCAGGCGTAGCTATAATTCATGTAACTGGTAGAACGAGGCTGCTCCAATTAACTTCTGAACGCATGAGTTATTTTTAATTGACAGTTATTCGTATTTATTTATTATCCGATCGCACTAACGGTGATCGAAGATTACAAAAATATAATCAATATTCCATTAGTAGATTATGATTTTAAATGCCAGTCTATAGAACACTGAATCTTAATGGAAACTAGAAAGTGAAAGAGAAAGCCTTGGCCAAAGAATATTTCTATCTCCTATGAGGCTACTTTACTGTGGAAAGTACTATGTTATCATTACCCATTAACGACGTGACAATTAAATGTCTAGTAGTTCCCATTACTTAGATAATCATGAGTGGACATTTTTTATGGACAAAGTTTAATGCGTCTGTAAAAATAGTTTCATTTCAATAAATGTTAACTTACAAATCGCAATATATATGATTATCTCTCGTAGTAAGTATAAATATTAACAATATATTCCATGAACACTACGTCAACTTAAGATTTGCCCACAGTCGTGAAATTTGGTGAGCACTATTTCTATTTCTTAAATAAGTCAATACTTGACTTTAATATGTCAACATTTTTCTTTAATAAGGTAACACTATTACTTTAAAAAGTCGTTGTACTTTAAAAACCGAAAATGGGGAAATAAGTTGGCTTAATGTTCATTGGAAGTATCGATATGGTTTATCTGACATTTTATTGACAATAATCAAAAGATATTTAGGAATTTACCACTTATATATGTTCCAATTATACGTTCCTTTTATACATGTTCCAATGAGGGGACAGGTAAAAAATGCATCTTTGTCTCACTTGCCCCATAACAATACGGCAGCTCAGATTATTTTCTACTGCGCAAGTTCAAACAAGGTTGAATCTACGCTCTGCCTATTCGTCACTAACAGGTATAAGGTGGTATCGATTCGGTTCGGTTCATATATCTTTTCAACTAAATTGGCTAGTCTTTAACCACTAACCCACCTGATATGTAAACAGTACCTTGCCTTGGGTAACCCAAGCAATAACAACCTGCTCATTCTTGTCTTGAATACGTAATTTTCATTTACACTAAAAATCTTTCTTCTAGACTACATTTAAGTATCTTATCACATAATACATTTACTAAAATATTTAGTTCTTTTGACCTGACTGTATACATTATGTTTATATGTAAATTGATATTATAATATAGAATAGCTTATCTCCCTGACATATCGCCATCTACGTTGGCATGTTTATGTATTTTTCCATGAAGCATGCTTCTTCCTCCTCTTTCTCCTTTCCTCTATCCTTAGTTGTAAGTAATAACCATTATATAAACTGTTAATAGTTATTCGAGTATGGAATTTCTACTTTCTTAACATTTTTCTTATCATTTTGAATAAGGCTTGCCACCAGATGACACTGCAGCAATCATTTATAACTAACGGCAAAAGAAATCGGTACGTTTATTTATTTGAAATAAATGCTATTCTGCCTTAACATATTTTGAAATTTATCAACCTAGCTTCATCTTGTTTTAACTTCATATCACAGATATTTGAATTTTAAAAGTGAATTCAAAGGAACCATCAATCCCACTCACCGCGTAGTTCAAACAATCGATCCACCGCCATCGATTTTCGCGACCTACCCCAAAATTGATGCCCCAGATATTTAATTACTCGCGGGCGTGAATTCGGAACCCCCGGTATTGATTATGGGCGACCTTGGTGGAGAAGAATTAAGTCAAAAGCCGACCCAATTTTCCCCACCTCCCAGTTAGCACGCCGTTCATTGCCAAGTTTACATTAAAGCCGCCGACCGCTCTGCCCATTAGGCCGACAATAAAACCGGCGTTGCGTCGTCGAGAAAAAGCTCTTTAATGAGACGGAGGAGGCCGGGCGTTTAAGAAAATAATGTAGCCGTTTCCCGCGGTTTTGATACTTTTGCGTTTTGCTTTTTTTTTAATTTTCACTCTTTAAATCTCGAAAAATTTTTTAATATTAAGTTTACATTCTTCCGTTTTTGAATGATGTAACGGTCAGATAATACGGATTTAGATTTTTAATATTTTATATTTACCTTAGGCTTCTAAATCAGAGTATAATCCTGGCACGTTGAAAAATATGGCTGTTTATATAAGTTAGTCCTTTGTCCGTGTCAATATTTGATCATCTAAATCTTATCAACAATCTATGTAACAACAATTTATGTAACAATTTAGGTAATTTGTTAAAAAGTTCTTAGTATATTTTCCCATGATCAAGTCAACTTGGCCGCAACATGATTAATAAAAAAGAAATTAAAAAGGAGTTCGAATCAACAGTCGCGTGCCCCAGAGGCCAATGTCCTTTAGACAACATCGTCCCCTTTGATGCTCCATCCTTTTCTAATTAAGCATTTAAGCTATACCGCTGTCCCTTTCTGATAGAGGGATGCTAATATCGCGTTACTTAATATCCCGCCGGGATGTTCTTACAATAATTCCCGCAATACGAACCTCTTCAACAATTTGTCAAAATTTTCGCCCTGCTTGAGAAGAAATAAATTTATACCTATCCCAAACTGGGTAGAATGAATCCCAATACTTTAACTTAACACGGCAAAGAGTTTGTTAGTAGTAGAACTATTTGCAGGTCCGTTCGAGTTCGTCTAGGGTGATGACGCTGCATTATCAGTTATTCTTTATCCCTAAGTAGTAATGTTACCATTACAATGTTCCAGTTTAAAGGACAGTGTTGCCAACCTAAATACTGAGCGTAGAGATAGCCTTTTTTATATTTCTACGTGACGAGCAGTAGTGAAAAGCAGTTTTGAACTGGTATAATTTAATAGTTGTAATATTGCACCCAGAAAAATTTTCTGCCGTGTAAACGGGACATCCAGGAATTCCTCATAATACGTGAGGAGAAATTCAAACGTACTTTTGTGTGTTGCATGTGAGCTAAGTGTTCTGGGCAGCCCTTGATGAAGATTTGCAATCTGACTAGAGTAACCCCAGTAAGAGTTATTACTTAGTATCATGTTAAAATCCCGTTTTTGTTCTTTTTTTCCGTAAATACTTCTCAAAATAAAATTACATTACACGTTCTGAGTGCCGGCAACGATACCTTACTAAAATTCTTAGTATTATTAAGACTGTTCTTCTTTTCATTATATCTGGCACAATTCCAGAAAAATCCTATAATGTCAATGGTTTTTCTTCCTTATTAACCCCCAAATTTTTCATGAAGCGCACAGACCATGACAATTTCTGGCATGTATCGGTGGCCCGTTTCGCAATTCGCGATTCCGGCGGGTGGCGTAATACAATTTTAACGCTTACACGTTAATAACCCCCCGGATGATGTACGGCAAACGGGTGTCCGCCGTAGCAGTTGGCAATAAAAGTGAAACATGTCGAAAAATATCGCTAAGTAGCGCACGCCCCTAATGTCTTCCAAGCGGGCGCACACGGCGCGCCGTATCGGAGAATTTCCATCTGAATATTTTCCTTTCTCATTGTCGTTATCTGAAAAATATGTTTTTCGTACGGCCCGCGCCCGCTGTGGGGTGTGCGGACCGAATTTATCAGCTGTACAACGTCCTAAGCGCCTTCGGAACCAATTAGCGAAATGAATCGTAAACTCAACGTCGTTAAGTTCGAAATCTTTCAGTCGGGGCACTCGTAACGCAGCTTTTGAGAGCTGAAAAGAAATAGTTCGCGAGACACCGAACGATTTTCGACGCTGCTAAAGCGTGTTTAGGTTGAGTTTAGTTTGCAGACATCCGGCGGGTGGCAGGAGGAACACGGAAACCGGAAACCGGGGTGGCACGGTGGGGCAAATGGACGGAAGAGAAGCGAAGGCAAATAACTTCGCCCTACTGTACACACGTATAGAAGTATGGAGGGCGCACAAAAATGCCGCCAGCGCCGGGCCCGAGTTTCACAATGAAACGTTGAGTATTTTTATCATTTGTCGTCATAAAATCCACCGTCTGAGGAGTGGAAGTAGCTAGCGACGGAATACTTTCGAGTTTATAGCGATGTTCGTCCGCGAATGAGATGTTGGCGAAGCGTTAATACTTTCCGCTTGGTACAACGCTTAATTTGCTTGACATGTTGCGTACTTTATTACAAACTTATTCTAAATACCGTAGGAATTCTGAATTAAACTTCGAGGGAGATCTTACGGTGGAAAACACACTGAGTTTACAAGTCAGCAAGATATGTATCTATATATATGTATACGTTTCTAACGATAAGTTTAGTTTAAAGAAAATACTTTATGATTTTTTTTTATAATTTCCACATATAATCTTGGGAACCATTACATTTCCTTAATATTCTGCCTAAAACTTATCTAACGCGGAATCCGTAAGCTAAGGATTTGTGACGGTGTTCTTTTTGTTATATACATATTATGAAGACTTTTTTTTATGGAACAGGCTGACAAATGTGCAAGCGGCTCACCTGATGGTAAGTGATCACCACCGCCCATGGACATTTGCAACATTATAGAACCTGCAAATGCGTTGCCAGCCTTTAAGGGAGAATTTTTGAAAGAGGAGAAAGCGGGAGGGAAATGCAGGCAGGGGTAAGGAGGGGAACGAGAGAGGGAGGAAGGGGAGGGAGGGGGATGGGCCACCGGCCACGTCAGTCACCGGACGAAACATGGAAGCAAAAATACTTCCATTTTACGCCGATTTTCTGTGAGTTCGTGGTACTTATCCGGTTCGAGCCGGCCCATTCAACAGTGGAGTAGCTGCATCGCTCTACCAATTCGTAATGCATTAATATTAATTATAAACTTTCAACGTTTATAACACAAATATTTCAATGAGTAATGACAAAAAAAAATACTCTTTATGGCTTTAATCTCAAAGCTCAGACGATAACCAATCTTCATCTTGGACCAATCTACACTTGATCAACTAGCTTCTATAGGGCATCGCTCTAGTTAATTATGATTTCAAAAATTTTTTCCATTTCTTTGAATTTTTCGGGATCTGTAAGCAGTTACCGTAAGTGTACTTTATGCAATAGAGAATAACAATGTTACTTACGTAAAGCACTTACGGTAAAACAATTACTAATAATCTTCTTCCCTGTGTTATGGAATGACAAAGCATAAAACACTCTTCAGATATTTTATATTATTAATGATGTCTAAATCTTCCAAATATTAATAACTAGCAGAGTTCGCCGCGCTATTTTGATACTTTGTCATCAAATGAAAAAAAAATACAACGCAAACGTTAGCGGAAGTCGTTAAGTTATAAAAAACCTATTGCTTTTTCAGTTGGCAGGTAACAACATATTCCGGGATTGAATCCTTGCTTAATATCGCTGGCGAAATTCCCTTTGTGGTCCCGGGAAATTCTTCGCAGCGCGGAGAATCAAAGCGCCGAATAGCGAAAGTTGGACGCCCTTTGAGCGGACCCGTTATTATTTTCTCAAGAACCTCTTTTATATAAAGGAACGCTTCAGATGGGTAGGGTGGTAAAGGGAAAAATATGACGAGGAGTGGCACTATACGCCTCTCTGTCGTGTGCGTGTTGTCCGAGCGGGACGGAGGCGGGTGACGTGGAGAGCTTTTCATGTCAAGAGTCTCCATACACTGGCACTCGTTACATCATGGCCTCGGGGACGTTGGGAGCATTTTGACAAGTATTTTTCTCTCTCGTATTTTTTCTCCTCTGGCGAAAAACCCAGCCGTCCTGCCGACAACGCTCCGAGCTCTACGTAATCCGTTGTCAACGATAATGAGATGAAAGTTGCCAACGCTTGTTACGGGGAACGCCGCCCACTCGCTCCACGAATTAGCCGTGTAGGCCCCAAACGGTTACGTGCCGGTATTCGGGGCACTCGGTGGGCTTACACACAGCTAATAACGCTACGTAACTAAGGTCGGGTAAATGTTGCCATCGATAAAATTTCTAAAATCATATATACATATATATCTTAAATAGGTCAGACCAATACACAAAATATTTTTTTTTTCTGTTTTAAAAAAACGCCTCCTACGCTGGAAAATAATGACCCTGTGCAGTTAGAATTTTTACAAACACAAGATCAAGGTAAAAAGTACACCGTGACTTAGAGCAACTATTTGTTGATAACACAAGTTTATGTCGCGTGAGGGGATTGAAACCAACTCATGATTATCTTAATTGCCCGAGTTTCGTCTTAAAATCTGACAGGGAATTCTGTTAACATATTTTATTTTCTTGCGCACTGAATATAATTTATTTACAGCTAACAATGAGGTTAAAAATAAGTAAGTCTCCGCATATATAATTGTTATAGTCGGTTGTGCAAATTCAAAGTCTCACTTTATATTTTTCATAAACGTAGTGGAAATTAAAATATAGTTTTGGCATATTTCCACTTACATTATCTTGTTTTGATAAAATTACGGATCTATCATTTATACAAAACTTCTAGTATCTACATATACATATTATTATTAGTTGTTCATATATTATAAGTTGAATATCTCAAATAACTCGTTAATGGCACATTTGTAAATTCCATAGTCTTATGTTTTCCATTATATTATTTTAAGTTGTTGTTTAACATGTAAAAAGTAAAGAAAATAATGAAAACTTTAGAAATAGCAATTAGCTGACTAATTATATCGTTTTAACTAACTATTTTTAACTTAACAACAATCAAGTAGTTAAAAGGTAAAGTAAAAAGACAAAACAACAGTAATAAACATCGAGTGCAGCGTAAAAAAATCTTGTTAAAAAATGAGTGACGCTACGTTTTGATAAAGACGATAGTGGATATTTGAGTTAAGTTCTTTTATAAGTTTAAATTGTTTATTTTTACTGATGCAGCCATCACTTTAAGAACCTAACTAACTTTCCTCGGGTACTGTAGTAGGTTTGTTATTACAAAGCTAACGTTAAAAAATGGTTTAGTTTATGACCCTTAAAAAAAGAGATTGACCTTTTTTTTATTCATACTAATTTCATACCTAAATTTAATTATCATTTAAAATGTTTTTCAATTCATTTATCTAGTAGCAGATAATACAAATTTTTCATCTCGATTCTATTAGTCAACACTTATACAAAGTTTTGATGAGCGCAAGCACCATGAGTTAAATACCATAAAAAAGTTTATAATTCTTTTTTAATCATGTTTGTGTTTCAATCATCATTCATCTTATGTAAAAACCCTTTGTTTATGAATGTATTAAACCAAAACGTAAGTCATATATTTTTATACATTTTATTACAGGGTTTGTATTAAATAATTTAAAATCTCGGGCTCATGTAAAAAAAATTGCTACGTCGATAATAGTCGTGTTATTACATTTTATAAATATTAACACAAAGTTTATTTAAAGTCATCATAATATATTCAATCACAAAACATGTGTACTGATTTATACATATTTCTTAATGTCAAAAGCTTCGTAATTCTTAGATTCCCTCTCTCGCAATATTACTCTCGCGTCTCCCTCATTACGAGGCAAATCATTACTCTGTGAAATCGTATGGAATTTCGAAAGAGGGATTGTTGTTAAAAGCACTTCAGAATTAATCCTATTATTATGTCTACAAGGCACATTATCCTATAGCAGGTTACGATTAATTGCGTTCGCGCTTCGGAGGCTGTGTGAAAAATTTGCAAAATATCGAGAAAATGGGAACTAAAATGTTTTAATATCAAGTATGACGTACTTAACAGCGTATTTATTATATCAAACGTTGCGCTTTGCTAATACTGAAAGTACAATGGCGTTAAAATAATATGGATCGTATAAAACTCTAGTCGAAACTTTAAACTGTTATATATTATTATTAGTTGTCATCTACAATTCTGAGACCAGTCTTTTTCTGAAGTTGATCAATTGAGTTTAGGCATACAAGATAATAAAACTAACACAAAATACGGCTATACATCTGCGTATCTCTATGATTATATTGGTTGATACGACTAAACTTACTGCTCGATTCAACATCTCATTTACAAAAATGACTTATCGAATATAAACATATATAAGAAGTTTGACATGGCAAAATATACTTGCTATTCGTATTATCAAACATTATAGTTTTCTGTGGTAAATGTTATTTTAATTGGTTTGGCGATCGTCTTTTGTAATGTCGATGTCTCTTTACAAAATATATCGTTGTTTATGCACATTATATAAATAAATAAATAAATAAATTATGGTGATA
The DNA here is from genome assembly GCA_018247955.1 of Eurytides marcellus marcellus. Lineage (NCBI taxonomy): Eukaryota > Metazoa > Arthropoda > Insecta > Lepidoptera > Papilionidae > Eurytides > Eurytides marcellus. The sequence goes on along the minus strand of DWHQ01000831.1, from coordinate 799 downwards.
GGCATTCAAGTGGGGGGCATTTGATAACGGCTGCCAGAATAAGAGGCGTGAAGGACACCGTGGGAGATTATCTAACGTCTTCTCCAATAGTAGAGAAGTTCGAGAAAATTCGTCGATATTTTCCTCCTTTTTACCCGCCTACATATCACCCTACCCCACACGTGTTCTGTAATGCGAATTTTTCGGCATATGTGAACAATACTCAAAAAGGTCGTAACAGCCACACGTGTTTCAATAAATAAACGACCAAATGTTTAAATCGATAAGAATAAAATTTGCGTTATTAACGTTGTTAGACTACATGATATGGATACGAAATTATATAGTATATCATATAAATATGCTAATAATTTTTTGTAAATACTAATGTTTTTTCCTTTGCGTCTTGTCATTACAAAAACATATTGAGGATGTTCTGAAAGTCTAAATATTTTATCGAATATTTTCTGATGTTTTTTTCCGGATTCCGAATTTGTTTTTAATTTTTGTAATATGTAGCGGTAGTACTTGGATCCACCTGAGAAAGTGCCACACCTCGTCAGTTATTCTTCTACTGATAATACTTAAATACGTCCACTATTCAGATTGAAATACGCAATACTTTGAGAGACTCCTTGACTAACTCAGCTTGAGGTTATGCCACCTTACATCTTAGAGCGACGAGTGCAATTCAACTTTTTTATGTTTAACGGTGGTAATAATATTCATAATAATAATATCATGGGACTTTAGTTCTCATATCATGGGACATCTCCCATATCGCCATCTGATCCCAAACTAGGCAGAGCCTATACTATGG
>DWHQ01000830.1:0-12295 GCA_018247955.1 Eurytides marcellus marcellus | reverse complement strand
ATATTGTATAATAATATAATCTGTTTATAGTTACGAAATAATTTATACAATATACGATAATCAATAATAAAATTATAAATTAATTGGGAAGTAGTAGAGGCCTTTTGCCGAAAGGTAGCTCTTAGCTCGCGATGAGATTCAAATCATAAGATTTTCTAGTCGGTTTTCTTAGCTTGAAATGATTGTTTAGGGAAATAAATTATTGCAACGTGATTTTGTACTCATGCAAGTGACATATGGATTAAAACGTCGTCCTCCATTACCTATAAAGAAGAAATTTTATTGGTCGTTTTTTTGCTATCGCATTATTTTGTTAATGTTTAAACATATTGGAAATAACATGATAAATCGGAAAATTGATAATTGACATGTGTTGAGAATTCTTAATAAAAACAGCTAGCGATCCATCCGATAAGTAATACAATCCGTGTTGCAGTGATTCCGGCGTTAATGGACTACACTTTGATTTATTCGGCATGCATATAGGAACACTGTACGGGACGAAATACAAAACGTATGCGTGCATCGGCCAACGTTTGGTAGTGTTGCTTTTTCGACTTATAATAAAGTAATGCGAGGTGAAGGCTACTGTTACGAAATCTAATAGTTTACCCAACGATCGCTTAAATTGATCGGGTGAACGATCACGGCGCCGACGTTATTAAACGTTCCTAAGGCCTCCGATATGGCTTAACGACGGCTAACCCCACAATAGCAATCGGGATCAACAGCTTAACGCGTAACGTACCCGAGACACGGATGCGTTTCCCTGTAAACACCGCCTCGTTGTAGCGGCCTTCGATTAAATTTGGACACGGAATAAATAAGGATAATATTGCAACAAAACACTGTTTAGTAAATGCAGTGTCTGAGATAAGAAAACATTCCGTTCGTGCCTTTTAAAATGTTGTAAAAAGTTAATTAAGTTTCATCGAACGATCTTAAGAATGTTTTCACAATCACTTCGCAGTCTTGAATAAGTGCATTGTGCCGAAGACACAATTGAAATTGTAACCTGAAAGAGTCTCAACAAATTAAGGTACAAGGATTCAATCCGCTTACGTTCCTTTTCCATTGTCGCCATCGATGCCTTCAGTGTTACGTTGCCTCTCCACTTTTGTCTCCTATTACTACCGTTTCAAAGTGTCTTTATTTATTTCAACTTCGCTATTGTAATTTACCAATGTTTTAGTTCCAAGTTATATTATTATCGATTTCTTAGTAGTATTAACTTTTATCGTATTTGGGCGTTTTTGTCCTTTTTAGAAAAATACAATGCAAAACTATCAGCAGAAACACGTTGAATAAGCTTAATCTTGGATAATAATATAAGAATTGTAACGCTGTGGATATAATCATTAAAAAAGTGTATATTTTACGATAAAGCATAAGAAATATAATTAAAGTAAATAGCTGTACAGTGACCTATTGCTAAATAAAAAAAGGTGATCCGTTTCCGATATTTGTCTTTTGGAAAAGAGTGATGGTAGTTATTATAAAATATGCCTGTATAAACCTACCACCTTTTCATAAATTTCATCGTATACAAAAGACGTTTGTTTAAACATACCAGCGGTTAATACTTTTACGAAACACTCGAACAAGCTTTACTGCTACTAACGCATGATTTACGATGTTAACATCTTTTCGCGATCTAGGCTCGGGGTGTTCGTAATGGTTTCCTACTCACCGTTAACATTATTTACATACAGTTGGTCACAGCTTCGCTTAGTCCCGGATAAGTTGAAATAAAATACAGTGTAATTAAGAACTCGCTCGAAGATAGAGCCGACAATCTTTTAGAAATTAATCTCTTTGTGTAAACATTCTATGTTAGTTGCTTAACTTTTTTTAAAGAACAGTGGTTTAAATACACGCGTGGTTATTATGTAAATGCCCTTCAATGCCGGCCTGACCTGCCGCAACGAGGGGAACGCTTGGGGTAGGTTATAGTATTGCATCCGATTCGCCGACTGCAAGGGTGGCTTTGCATAAGTATACCTCTGTCTACAGTTTACGTTCGTGAATGTGTCTGTCTGCCTTAATCACTGGATTTATGAATGCCGGACTGTAATTATGGCGCTGTTGCTGCCAGTGCTGCTCAGACGCTTTGCAATTTTATGAATATCACATTGTGTTTGTGTATTTGTCTAATTTAATCTCGTCCCCGTTCGTGGCTTGCACTGCGTGGCCGTCTGATGCATTCAGCTGTCAGCTATCAAGGCCTTTTAGTCGGCCATGAATACTTAATCACTCACCTAGACTGCAACTGCGTTTAAAATAAACAATAGATCGATATGGGAACGTCTGTCCAAAGTCAGGCTGGCGTTTGTCCTCTCCTCGCCCGGCTCGACTGCACCTCTCTGAAACAGAATTGCGCCTGTATCCGCCAGATGATTAAAACAAAAAAAAAAAGCGTGCGTGCCCACTTGACGCACAGTGTTAGCTTTTTGCGTCGGTGTGCGGTGCGGTGGCAGTAATGAAACGGGCCCCTACTGTACGCAGGCCTTGCATTGGGTCGGGTCAGTGAACCCGCCCGCCCACTATCGGGGTAAATATGCCGAATGCACAGATGCGCGCGCCGCCTTCCACCCCCCGCCTCGCCCCCTATGCTCCCCGGCGCCGCTGCACTCGGCACGCATTCACCCCCCCTTTACACTCCTCCGCGACCCCTCTCAAAACTCCTAATTGATTGCACAAATTTTCTCGCAATATCTGTCTTTTTATGGGTGTTAATGATGTAAAGTTGCGCAGTTCCGCCGCACTAATTGACGACGCGGCGGCGACGGCGGCGAAGCGACACCACGCGACGCGACCCGGCGCACGGGCGGCGCGTTTAATGCGCGGCCGTAGTTTGCATATCATCGCGGATTCGTCGCCGGGGCTATGAAAAATTAATTAGCGAGCGTATTTGCGTATTTTTTCCCTGTTTTATTTTTGGGGACTCGGTGGCGGCGCGTCTCGTTGCGTCCTAACGCCGTCCCGCGTCAGGCGCCTCCGTGTCTAGCTCGGTAGAGACGCAGCCTTTCTGTGCATCTAGCTCCCTGACCGGTGAAGCTGTACATTAAGTCCTCGAAAAAAAAAGAAAACACCTCCAAACTTTAGATTTTCGCATACCTATCTTCTTGCCGAGTCGTTTCGTCAAGTAAAATGTTTGTAGTTAAACAAGCATACTTGTCTATTGATCGTTATGTATAATTTATCTATTTGACTCGTTTGTTTCTTTCAGTTAATTCTTGTCCCTTAAAGCCTCCCGCCGGACAACACTCAAAAGGTTTTATATTATGTATTGTAACAGAAACACAAGTAAAACCTTTGGTCTGAGAAAAAAATAGAAGTTGTCCACTACACCGCAGGCAATGTTTCGATTTAAAGAAGTTATTTACCCAGGCGTAAGACACTATTGTACTTTGACACTCTACTATCTTTTAAATAGGCCTCTATTCAAAGATACAGAATACTATACAACTTTTCATAGAAACTTGTAAATAAAAATGCAATAGCATAATTATGCTTGTAACTGACTCTGAGTCCTCAGAATCTTTCTTTATTTCAATAAACGCTGCCCCTATTGTAAGATCGTAATGTCTTGTTTTATAAGGTCGTTTTACATAGATAAATTGAACATTTTTCGAAACAATTATCTTTAGACTGTACAAATATTTGCCCCGGGTGGGAATCGAAAACGTGCGACGCTGAAACCAGTAGCTTATCAACTGCGCCAAACGGGTCATCAAAACTAAATTAGGGTGGCAACATTGACCTTACACGTCTTAACGTAATTACTAACATCTATTTTTTATGCACGTCCATTGTGTGTCAATAGTTTTAATGCAAAAAAACTGCCGGAAAATGTATACATTATTCGAATTGCATTTTATTGATTCATGGACAGATGGGACAAAAACTCGACTCCCGTATGCAGTCGTTAGGAACACCTTCACAATAGGAGCCAAGGTTCGCCCCCGATCACGATTGAATTCGCAATGACTCAACCCATGCACGCGTTATGGAGTGAGGTTACAGTGACGTTATGCTGCATCGGAGCACGTGTATGGATGTCAATAACCGCGAGCCATTTCAAAGCAACGTACTGCGCAGAATATGTTTGTTTATGATGAGAAAACAATAGCCATTTAATAGAAAGAGAAAGAGAGTGAATATCAGCACATCTAAAGCTTCTCGTTTATTTCTTTCCTATATTGTAGAAAGTGACCAAGGAGGAAACGGTTTTTCTGAGGTGAAGCGAACAGCCACATTGAAATTCGTAACCCCCAGAAAAGCATCGCTACGCTGTCTTCGGCCTCTGCTATTTCATTGGTCTTCTATATGGCTACATTTAACACAAAAACTTCCGCGGTCTTATTATATTAAGGTGACATTTCACAATTCAACTTGTCGTATATCGTCTAAGGCGAATGAGTTTATAAGTGAAGTTCTATATAAGATGCTGATAATACTTTCATTACATCTGAATTTTTGTCCTCATGTTTGGACAGTTAAAATCAAAATGCACGATTGACAGAGATCTGGCCTCATTGAAGATTTTCTTTTAGAGTTATTTTTCGCCGTTTCCCGGTATTGAAACTGAGATCGAGCATCTATAATTTTTTATTTCTAGTAAAAGTGAAGGAAATTGTGAATAATCACCAATATGTAGTATGACCTAGCAGTCAGTGTTCCAAAACTTAATTCACACGACTATAGAATTTGTAACAAATTGTTTGATATATCAATCATTTCTAAATGAACTACTATTATGTTTCACTGTTTAAAATATGTATATTGATATCAACTTTACCATTGCAAAAAATAAATAGACAAAAGAAAATAATAAACATTTGAAAGTAAGGAAGTGTTGTAACAAAAAAAAAATTAGGATACCCATTGGCCCCGACCCGCTTCCCGTATCATTGGTAGGCTCCCATAATTGAATCACCGACATCCGCGGAAATACAATGAATTGTGTGTTCGCTGGATGTGACAAGTTGGTAGATGTCATTATATTGTGTACCGTGAGAAATTTGCCTCTCCGAGTCTGGGGAGCATTATAAGGCTTTCGTGCAGAATAATTTAATTCGTACAAACGAGTTTGAATTTCGAATGAGCAATTTATGTTGACTGTTCTTGATTATAAAAACAAATTTTGCATATTACTTCTAAGGTAGTTGACAGAGAGGGCTTATCGACACATAATTGATAATGATATTGATACGTGCAGCACAGTACAGCTGCTTATTGCACTCACGAAGGATGAAATTTGGCAGAGTTATAGTTAATATTTAAGAGATTGGCTAAAATCAAATGTTATTCATTGTCCACGTTCGTAACATTAATGTCTATTTGAAGAGAAACCTATGGCCGAGGTCGACCACTAGGCGATAGGCTGGAAAATCTCTTGTTAAGCAAAAGCAGTTTTAATAAGATTCCTCGATATAAATATAATGCAATATGCAATCTATTTATTATTCAACAGAAGAATACGAAAGAGTAGAATATAAAGTTAATATTCGATGATATATTTTTTATTGAGAGGGTGGCAAACGTGTAATCGAAGGTAACCCTGTTCTTATCAAATCAATTCATCATGAAACAACGAATGATTTTCCAATGGGACTGCGACCTTTTCGAAAAGGCGGATGCCGATTACTTCAATCACCGATAAATGGTAAATAAAGTATAATAAATGGTTATAATTCACATCGGTGTCATGTGAAGCCGTGGGTGGTACTTTCCCGGACATACCTACCTATTAAGTAGTAGTACCTATTAAGTAAACAGCGGCATATAAAATCACCCGTCTAATATATCAACGGCATTTATTTATTAGGCATACTTACGCAGTTAATAGGCTTCGCCATTTCAACACATGGTGTTTACGGACATGGTTGTTGCTTCTAATTACTAAAAATACTTTTTACATAATTACTCTTTTTTTTATATTGATACAAATTTTAATTAGTTCATTGTTATGAAATTTAATTGTATCTTTATTTTACGCCACTCAATACATTTATCGCCACTTAATACCTATAAAAATATGTATTAGAAATGTTTTGTCTCTGTCTTAATCTAATCCTCCTCTTTTAATATGTTATGTTTAAAGTTTAAATCAGTTTATTTATCTATTTGCTTATCAGGCGCTGAAATAAGCGGCGACAATAATAATATATTCACAGATTGCCAATATCACCGAAGCTGTTTTAGGCAAATGAAAATTTTACATCGAGTAATTAACCGTGATAATGAACGTCGTTAGTACGGACTAGTTCTAAAATACGATTTCGCAACAGAACGTGTTCGGCCTAACTACTGTTATTCAATTGTTCCCAAAACTATTCCCACTTAGGAGAAACTTTAAATTAAATGGTACTTAAAAACTGGACTTGACATGATTCATTATGAATTCTTAGCTAGGTATGATGTTATTATATGAATGTAATATTAAAATTAAACTATTGTTTTGTGTTTTGAATTACATTATTCGTGATATATCTATATCATGAATAATTTACTAAAATGTAATACGAAAGAAATTAACTTTAAAATTTGTTTGAAAATTGAATATAAATACCTACATTTCGTTAGTGTCGTCTAGTTAAACGAAATTTTATTGGTATCCAGGCTCTCGCGTAAACAGCGTACGTACAGGCTCGATGGCTTGGCTGCCTATTATTAATTCACGATGTTTACGCAATCGCGGGGCTCGTATCGAGACAACCGGATGTACGGACGATTCGTACCGGTTTACCCTTCGTATGTCTGCACCCCTAACGTCAGCATCTCTCGCAGCGTTCATCATAACCGATGGTAGAAGTGTCTCTCAGATATCACGTCTCTGCCGCCGATACCGCCTTTCAGTACACCGGGGCCCGGTTAAACATGCACGTCGGTTGTACCCGGTATAATTAAAGTTTAGGAGACGCTCACGTCGCCCGTTAACCTCGTTATCGGGCGCTGGAAGTGGGTGAGACGCGGCGGGGGAGGCGGGGAGAGCCAGCCTCGTCTAGGGGAGTGAGAGGGGGCTAGGGGGTAGGTGAGGCGGGGGAAAATCAATGACAGCCGCCGCGCGCCGTCTCTCCCCGGCCCGACGCGCTCATCTCGCGGCCACGTGCCCGCGGTCACTGGCCCTACTTGACTTGCCACCGTCTCACCAACGCACCATCATCGCTATTGTCGACGTAATCCAACCGCGCTAAGCGTATTATCGCTTCTGCCGAAACTCGACACGGCTATCGTCAAATGTCAAGGAGGGCTTCCTCGCACGACCGCGCTCTTCACCGTTACTTACGTAACCAACGCATAGTCGGCGACTTGGTCGTTAGTTCGACGCTCAAAAATTAAACACCCCATCTCTATAGGTGTGCAACGAAGCCCTGCCGGACCGGACGCGGGCTCGGGCACGGCCCGATCGCCCGTCAAATACACTCCATATTGGTTATATAGGTCGCCGAAGTAGGGAAATTTGGGTTATCGGTTGGCCGCGTCGATATGCGACACCCGAACGTGCTATGCAGCCGCCGTGGATATTACGGCCGCTGCAGCCGCGAATTACGTAATGTTATAGTATGTGGTACGTAACGTAGCCATGACGTCCGTCTTGAACACGTGTTACGACGGGGCCCTGCTAACGCTACCTCCTATATCCTGTATGTAGACAATCCTAAACGGACTTATTCTTAAAAGAAACGAGCAAAAATTGAGTTTAATTTCATGTTTGTCTAATGGCTAATGATCGATTACGACAGTGATTCTGTCACAGGCGGATTTACAGCACGGATGGCATAGTCGTTTGGGTTAACTTAACCAACGCACACGGGACAATATTACTATTCACATATTTGTGTAATCTTCAAATAGTTGTTCCGAGTCCAGGTCACTTTGTGCAGTCATTTCTTATTTCATAACAGTGGCACAATGTTTTTTTTAATGTAAAAAAAAGTAAAATTGATATCTCCTAACGTGACTTGCATGGCTGAGATGTCAAATATACAACCACTCCATGAAATGTTAAACAAAATTTGCCAAATGTGATAAATACAGCACAATGTCGCATACAACATGGTTACATATAAATAGCTAAGAAGGAAAAATAAAAGAAATTTTCTTAAAAGGCAAACAAGAAACACCGATGTACCGGCGCGTCCGGAATCCACGCATCCGAATGTTTTGTAGCGGGCATATCGCGACCATCGTCGATCAATGTCAACCGCATATTTAGGTCAACGTCCGTCGCACGAAATTCCCGCGCTCCGCGACGCGTCATTTCCTATAACCATAGCATACGGTCGGCCTTTTATTATTATTACGCGGCCCACGTATTAACCTACTATTTCCGTTCACCTATTATACGTATCGTATCACTTTCGAAGGGTTCGACGAATAATATAATGCTATTCCTTATTCTTTAAACATCATATTAAAAGTGTTAACACTTTAGCGTTCGTTAGGATTAAACGAAGTGAAATGTCGGAGTCGCTGCAGTACGGAAGCAATATAGTTTGCTTTCAAAATCCCCCATTGTACACAATATATATCATAATGCTGCGTAGGCCGCCTAGACGTTTACAGCCTACGGCATTGCATCGTTAGTATTCATACTTCCTCGAAGCCTTTTCGTGAAATATGCCTCAAAACCACGCGTCTGGTTCGCGGCGTGGAGTTTATGATAAATTCATATAGAGCCTGAACAATATGCACTGTTTTGGTAGCGTCTTTTTACGTATATTTTTATTTTTGTTGTGCTTTAACGTAATAAATATTGTGGCAGATGTTTAAAAGAGAAATAAAGCCTTAGAATTGTCAACAGGAATAAAAAGAGAGAAATAATAACGATGTTTACGGAAAAGCGCGGGCAGTAATTGCTCGGACAAACGTGTTATCATCACATGCGGACAGTCGGATCGTATATAAAGGGCACGGTTGCCTGCCCACGGAACAGCTGTTGAGTTAGTTCCAATAATTGTGTATCGCACTTAGAATCTCGGATATGTGGGCAGAGAACAATTAAACGGATAACATTTTCCACGCTCAAACTAGAGACTAGAGGCAACTTTTGCGGGAAAACTTGATAAATAAAGCGAATTAACTTAATAAAGATTTTGTAATGAGATAATAAAAAATGCCTATGCCTATTTCTTACCTTCTCAACAATGGCTTAAAAACTTTTAAGTTAATCTAAGGTTCAATAGCAACTAGATTAAAATTTTTCCTTTGAAAAACGATTATCATTCCTTTATTTTCTAACGTCTCGATTTTCTGATTTTGATCTTGATTCATTTAAGCTGTTACAAACATTTAATACGAAATTCATCAAAAACTAATATTCGCTATTCCTTCATCAGGTGTATTACGCGAAGAAGAAGCGGAGAGCGCAACAGTACCTAGGCGACGACGGCTCCCACAAGAAAGAGAGGAAGCTCTACAACGACGGCTACGACGACGACAACCACGACTACATCATAAAGCAAGGGGAGAAGTTCCTCGACCGGTACGAGATATCCTCGCCCATCGGCAAGGGATCCTTTGGACAGGTGAGATATAGGACGATTATATATCCACTTGCCTAATATAGATAGGTCATGCTTAACTTATAATGCGCCTAAAATAAACCTCAGTCATTATGCAGCATGCAGTTTATTGCTATCAGCGTCTTCGGTCGCTTGGATATTAAATCTTTTAATATTGATGATATTTTGTTGTCAATACGATACTTTTACACTGCTATAAGTATACGGAACTCTCGAAGTATAGTTCGCTCAAGACGCATTTAAGTTTTGCACGCCTTGTATATTGAATCTTGTAACAAATTTATATTTTATTTGTCATAGAACACCTAATACCATGTACAAGTGTTTGCTATAAAAAGACCTAACATACATTGACTTGTTTTAACATGGGACTAGACAAATTTCATACACAGCATATTCAAGTTTATAACTGAGCGTTATATTGCTATTTAGTTATTAGTGTGAAAATAATAATTATGCTGTATTCAATCTTAATTTGTCGATCAAAATGATGTTGATTTATGTCTTGTGAAAACGTTTATGGTCCATTTCACTTTTTATTGTCATCACGTTGTTTGTCTATAAAAAATATATATTTTTAAGTAGTGAGTAACTGTTAAACAGATTTCCATATAAACCCTAAATTTTTTGTACAAATGAAGTAACTGCTTGGCAATCTCCTTCTTAACTTATTTTATAATGAATTATCTAACGAAATGGAATCACTACTTCGTTTCCCTTTATGTATTAAATTAATAAAAAGAGTCCATTATGACACAAAACGGAATAACCGGGCGATTGAGCAAACTTTCTGGTTAACTGAACAGGGGCAGTTTTGCCTCTCTATTTTTCGCCGAACCCTAGCCTTTCATTCTTCGAGTCTTTATTGCCCTCACCGACGAACTGAGCAAGATGCGGACAGTTTTAAACGTTTACTTAAGCACTTACAGATCTCTTATAATGCTCTCTATGCTCGTTCGATCCTTGCCTCGTCTGTGAAACCTAAAAGCAGCTCATACACCGCCGCGTGATTGATTTATCGTGCTATTGAATAGACGATATTTTGAACGACGTCCTAGTACGCTCAATGCATCGCGTAATGTAAAACGTTTTCTTTAACATTACACGTTCTCATGTGTGGTAAATTGATGTTTCGCTCCAAAACTTTTATACTCATTCCCCGATTAAGTTTCTTATAATGATCAAGCTTGCGATTTAAAAAAAAATAATTTTCAATTCTGATTCTTCTATAGAGGTTATATATATGGTCACTAGTTATTTGATAAACTAAATATTTCGCATAAATTCAGATAATATCTGTTTTTGATCTGTCTTACAAGGTTGCTTAAAAAATGGCAATTAGTGAACACAGTATTTCATGTACAGTACAGTATACTATGATAATGCAATAGCAAATCAGAACATAAATTTAAATAAAATGTTATTATTATTTTATTTTTACGAAAGCAGCTGCAATTTAAATTCATGTAAATTTAAATTTCAGCTGCTGTCGTAAAAAAACCTACATATACATAATGTACATTAAATGTGTTTTCTTTTTCAGGTTGTGAAAGCGTATGACCACGAGGAGCAATGTCAAGTAGCGATAAAAATAATTAAGAATAAGAAACCCTTCCTAAATCAGGCACAAATAGAAGTCAAGTTACTAGAAATGATGAACAGGGCAGACGCCGAGAATAAGTATTATATAGGTGAGAGGCAATTTACTTAAATTCCTAGTAACGCATTTTCATAAATATAATTTAAAATTTCCCAATAGTAAAAATTTGTATGATCCATATACTAACCCGTAAAAGTTTAGTTTTTTTAGTTCTCTCTTTAGCAGTCCTCCAAGCTGAATTAGAGGTCACGGACTGTATTTAAGTCCATTTAAAAACTGTGGCCATCTCCCAACTGTGGGGTAGTTTTATGTGTTCAATTTATAATGAATTACTACACCTATGTACACTGCAGGCCAAAAGTTTGAGACCACCTACATCAAAGCAGAAATGAGATAAAACTCAAAATACAAAGCAAGAGGTTTAATTGTTAAAGAAATAGTTATTTACTAATTCACATATAAAAGAAAACACCAAATCAAGTAAAATAAACCATTAAAAATATTAAAATTTTAAACACATTCTTCGGCCTTTGCATTCCATAAATTTTTACTAGTCTCAGCATACGAGCAATTTATCGATTATATCTTGTGAAATGTTGGTACAACTTTCTCGTAAAGTCTTCCACATACCTTCTTGTGAGGAGGGACAGCAAATGCGCACAATTCTACCAAGCTCTTCCGACAGCTTTTTACCATGTGTACATTTTTAGTTACAAAGATTTTTACTAGTGGTCTCAAACTTTTGACCGGCAGTGTATATCAATGCAAAGTTCCCTATCTAGTAAATTGTACTGTCCCTTCGTTAGTTCTACGCATCGCCTACGGTTTTATGTGCATGAATGGGCCGACTAGCAAACAGATTCTGCCATACAAATAGGCTAACTCGCTCATGTAATACTTGTACATGCTCTGTGAGACCGTCTCACAGAACACCGGCCTAAAATAAACAACTTTTACACTCCATTCTGTCTGTATCGGAGTATTTGTGGTTGGCAATGCGTCTATAACATCGCAGAGATGATTTGATATTGCACTTATGTATTGTACATATATTTTTCTACGGTGGTCAATGCCACACGCGGTTGTTACCGCTGCTGAATGGGCCGGCTCGAACCGGATAAGTACCACGACCTCACAGAAAATCGGCGTAAAGTGGAAGCGTTTT
>DWHQ01000829.1:0-12296 GCA_018247955.1 Eurytides marcellus marcellus | reverse complement strand
ACATAATGATGCTTTATGAAATCGGGACAAATTAAAGCTTACATGTTTGCTCGAGTTAGTTTTAATATTTTTATAATACGTGTATTATATCCATGTTATTTAGTCACTTTTTATTGTTTTGTAATATTCGTCGGGCGTGCGAGTGTTTTGCAATATTTGTGATAGTTGTTCTTATGTTTTTTTTATTTCAATATTTAATTAGAAACAAATCTTAATTTATGTCTTACCTAAATTTCGAAAAGTCATACTATGTAATAAAACTTTAAACATGTTACACACTCTCATCTTAATTGAGTAAGAATATGTGTGGATTATCGGTTAATGATAAATAAATTTGAGCCTATTTTCTTGTTCAAAACTGTACCTAAATTTATCATTTATTAACATGAACTCAAGGTAACAAGCTAATAAGTGCAGATTGATGTTTACGGGTATGAATTTATAATCATTAAATAGGTCGGAGAACATTCCGTAGATATCAAAACGATCGTAGCCACCCTATCGAGTTTCAGCCCAACCAGCTTCTGAGCTTCACCGGTGCTCGCTGAAGCGTTATAATGGAATATCGCGAAAGTTTCCACACTGCCAAAGTGAAAACACGTGGCACGCGCGTCGGTCAATTTCCTTCGTACATCGTTCAACCCACAAATTGCTCGAATCCGGAACGGATGAGATTACGTGCATTCTATTAAAGGCCTGCCTATTCGTTTCACAGGTGGGAATAAATTCTAGATTTTTCTCCATTTCTTACTAGCTAGCGTCTTTAACACGCATTTTCATAACAAAACGAAAATAAAATTTATTTTAATTTTATCCATAGTTTTAGAATTAACTTGTGCTCCGAAATGACGTAAAATAAAATAAATGGTTATTTATAAAGATGTATGGGGATTAAGTTATTTGAACGTAATGTTAAGTGTAATGTTTTTATTTTAATTTTGATATCAGTGGTAGGTCCAAATAAGTATTTTTGACAATAATCTACATGGAATTTATATAACACTTACTTAAAAAAAAATGTAATTCGATGACGACAAAATAGACACTTCAGATTCAAAACTCAACCAATTTTTTAGGTTCGTGGCAAAACGATTTAAAGAATGATTATTTTTAAAAATCTGTCAAACTGTTATTCGCATTTTATTGCAAATCAACATACGTATATAGACTGTTGAATTCCTAACTCTTCCTAGGCTGCGATGTAGTTGAGTAAAAATCGTTTCAAACCGAATGTGATGAAAAATGCCGTGGCTACCAGAGAAGCAACATTGCGGTGCCCTATTGTAAGGTGGGCAGGGCTCGGTCGAGCGAGAATTGTGCATGCACGCATCTTGACCGTTCTTCCTTCCGTCTACTGCGCCTCTCGTATTTCCATCCCGCTGGAATGCTTTAGGAAGCCGCGGACAGGACGTTTTCTGATCCCGCGTCTTTTGAAATCGGATTCTGAATTCTTTTTCGAATTCTAAATTACTAAGTGCATACGAATGAGACGTGCATTCGTATTTACATGATCATATTTATTAACAAAAAATTATATCGTTATTGAGTGTCTTATACAACCGATCTTGCTGCAAGAATAGACCGGCGAGATTACAGCACTTATACTTGAGCTTTTGGTACGTTACAAGTATGTACTGAGGCTCAGTATGACCGTGATATTTAACCTGACGTCTATATTTCTAGAAGACAATTTTGTTTTCTAAGTAGTAAGCTCTTCCAGAGTCCGCTTGGAGTAGAATCACTGCATTGCCAGTTATTCTACCACCAAGCAGTGATAAATTATCTCTTAATTTGTTACAGTTTGAAGGGCAATGATGCCCCGTAGTTACTGATCATAAGGATATAATATCTCAAATCTCTGGATAAAAATCGCTCCGTAGGGCCAAATAAGTTCTATGTGGCACTGTGATGTTATGGACAGACGTGTCACTTACCATCTGGCACGCGTCTAGCTCGTTCGTCACTTATCTCCTAAATAAAAAAATATCAAAGACACTGTGAATACTATCTATGTCATTGTCAAAAGCCGCGTGAGCTTACTGTGGAAAGACGTACACCTTTATCCCCACTATTTGTCAACCCTCGCTTAAGCAGCCAGTCACACGGTGCCGCACCTGTTTTGTATTCAACATTTATATATTCACGGAACACTGCGCAAATAAGGTTAGTGGCGGTTAACGAAGGTAATTAGCTTTATATGCCGCTGGTGTGCCGCGCAAAATAGCGACGTATTGTTTGCCTACCTATCGGTAATATGATTACGCCTTGATTCGTGTGGCCACGTGTGAGCAGGGATAAAGTAGGACACTTTGTAGGGTGCTATAATTTTTAAACGATACCTTATGGAAAACTCGCTGACTGATGCTCGATTACAAGAACAACTCATAGATGGATTTTTTGTGATAAGGTGGGTAAATGAGCAAATTGTCAACACATTCGGTGAACCAATAGATGAACCATTGCTTATTTCCTGATAGTTAGTGATGTTCTGTCCCATAGGCTGCTAGGGAGATGTAGCAAACTGCTTTTTGGGGTTGATAGGGCGCCGAAAGAGTTAGCTTCCGACTGCTGCCTTAAGTACAAACAATATTTTATGGTGGTCTTCTGCGAAACCGTGGTCCTTCTAGAACGAACTGACTTTCCGGAGTCGCGATACTTGTAAAAAGATGTTGTTACTTCACTATTAAGTTAAAGTTTTTTCAATTGGGGCAGTTTTGTTTTTCATAAGTGCTTAGAACAATTTTTCATTTTATCTAGTACATTATCATCGTTTTCCGTTATTAATAATAGTGGAAGTTACATTTATTATCATTATTAAAGAATATTTCTCTATATAGAGTTCTATAGGAACGAAAATACTGGTCGTAGATAATTGTATAATTTGAGTTATTTCGAGATCAATTCTTGAAATCTCCGACGCATGGTCACATGCAAAAGGTTTATTTCACGACCCTTGCATATTCTTAAGATTCGTGACAATTACGTGAAGGATCATACTTGATTGTAGATATAGACCACAATCAAGTACTTATTTATAATTTATTATATTAAGATTTGCTAATAGGCATGATAATGAAACGAAGAACAAGAAGAACTAGGACTGTTCCACGCGTTAGTTTTTATGAATTTTTTCTGGAAAAAACTATATATCTTAATATATGTTTATTGTCTATTTTAAACATTTTGTTGCTCAATTCTCTTATCGCATTGCTGCGTGAAAGAAGGACAAACTAACAAATAGAATTACGCATTTAAAATAATCAAAGGATATGATAATATCTCTTCTAGAATAGTTTTATTCTCCAATCAACTAATAAAAGAACATCGCAACGTAAATTGCATTCAAAAACAATTTGAATACACAAGCCGTTGTTCATTCAAATTTTCTAATGCTTGTAAATCGAATGCGATGATGGGTAATTAAGGGTAGAGGAATGCGCGTGTACACTTTCACAGTTGGCCGGATTCCTTAAAATTCAAGCCACGAACCGACTCGGCCGCTGGACTTTGACGAATGAATGAGCATAGTCGGACGATCGCCATTCACCAATCACCATTCACCCATTGCCATTCACCAATTACTCGATCGTAAGCGGTATGCCGATTGTTTTGTTACGTCTGCTCAGGAAACAGTTAGTTACCGAGTCGTCGTTTTAATTGAACCGATTCTTAGAATTTTCCGATTCGTTTGTGTCTTATTGCTTAGGGCTGTCGCGTCTAAAGTCGATAATTAAGATGCCTCGGTGTTAAGATGTCACACGTCAAGGTGACATCCCTCATGAACGTAGACTGAAAGTAAAACAAACGTAAAACTTTGCTCTTACAAAACTATTTTTAATATTTGAATAGATGTCTTCATAAAACGAGACGAATTATATTCGAGGTCACTTTGAAATGGGGACGATCCTATTCTAATATATACGAATATTCTATGAATTTAATTTCGAGACTTAGTTATACAAGTCTTTATGTGTTACGAATAACATAAATGAAAAAAAATCTGCTAGATATTTGAAAGACTATCACTAGTTAAACTTCTGAAATAATTACTCTGTTTACATTTACATATAATACTGTTTTAACTGCATCTTCATTCTTTTTTTAATCAATTTAATGACAAGACGTGCGAGCTGAAAACTTTGTACTATTAGGTGTTCTGTGTTCTATCTTGTTCTGTCTTTCTCTTTGTCTATTTATGTGGAAACATTATTACAGACACTTTGTAAATAATTTATCTACGCTTATACGCGCGCTACTTGTAAATAATTGACAGTCGTGCACGTTTACTTCAGCCTCAATATTGCCTATTAAACTATCTTGTTCGACTACGTACATAGTTATACGCTAATACTATCATATATTCCTTTATTAATTTTTTCATAGCGTTTGACCGAGTTTACATATAATTAGTTTTCCAAAAACTGCTTAAGTGGCGTGGTCTGTGCCTATACAGCGGAGGGTTTTTGACAAGATGGTTTCTTATTTTATATAAATGTTTAAAAATCAATTTTGAAAAGAAAAGTTGTATACAATAGTTTGTTTTGTGTTGACGTATCTGGAACCACATACAAAATAGATTGCCTAGCTAAAGAGAATTTGAAAATTGTATTACTTCGATAACCTCAAAACCAAATTACTTTTTCACTTTCCTTGTACCACAATTCCTTAATTCCAATTAATCTGAAATATTTTTTACATAAAAATAAGACACAGAAATAAAATCCACATTCACGAAAATGAAATGTTAACGAATATCAAGAACTGAATAAAACTATTAAAAAAATTTTCATATGTGTTTCAAAATCAGTGGTCATAGAAGGGACTGAATTGAAACTTCCCTCTTTGATCTAGAACGTGGAAAGGCACAAAGAGATAAAACAAAGAAGTCAAAACCGGAAAGTTGTTTGTAGATTTATAATTTTCACGTTATTCGTGGGGACACAATAACTTTACACGCTGCCGTGCGATGTAACTGTAAAGTGTGAATAGTTATTCCTATATTCCTATATATAAGTGAAGAGATCATTAAAATTATTAAAAATGAAATATTAATTAAAAAAATCTAACTAGGTGAGCACTCGCTGCTTTGCTTTTGTAGTATATTTTGAAAATCCTTTCAACAGATTTTTATTTAGTACAATCAATCGGTTACCTACAGATTGATTTCTCCATCATCGTATTGAAGTTGGACCATATAAAAGCGTATCTATATTTCTATAGACTGTAATGTGTGGATACCAGTTCGCCATAACTGAACAAGATACCGCAGGTGCTATCTAATTAGATCGGATCAGAATAAAAAAGGTAATAGGGCAACAATGGCCGACTTAACTAAGTCTTAGTCTTAAGGGCATCTACAGACCCTTTCGTGTGTTTGTGTTCACGGAATTAAAAAAAAAAAAGATTTAAACATGGTAAAGAAGGTGCACTTGTAGTGCAACTCTCTTTCAATGTTGAACAAAATATTAGAAAGCATAAATATGTCTTATGTTAGTTTATATAAGGATTAATTTGTTGCGGTTTCATTAGCGAAGTAACGGTGATGCTGGATATAGGGCGAAGTGCAAAGCACTGTATGAGGCAATTCAAATCGTGCGTGGAAATGTGTTATAATTGTCAAGTGCGTCTTTATAAAAAGGCCTTGTTTGTCTCGTCATTATTAAACAATAATTTAAAAAATAAATAAAAAACAAACGTAAATAAAGGAGTACAAAAAAAAAACCGAAATGCTGATATGAATGTAAATTAGACGCACTTAAACCAGTGGTTCGATGCAAAAGGCTCAAAAAGAGATTAAAGTAAATACCGCCTCAATTATCAGCAAAAAAAAAAAACATCGTCGGGCGGGCAAATGAAGACATTCATCGGACCCAAAGCGAATCCCCCATTCACGGAACATCGTTTTGGACGACAGTATGCATATTTTCATCGCTAAATATGTTTAAACTGTCCTTTTGTTCACTTTTTCTTTTTGCTTCGAACATGCGACCGCAATAGCTGCGTATAAATATTTAATACACAGTTTTACCGGGGGGAACAACAAAAGGTGATACACAAATTGACAAGTTGGAAAGTGCTTCACAGAAAAGTAGTATTTTGACAAATAATTCCTACTTTTACGCCCTGTTCGTTGAGCGATATAGTGAAGGCTTTCTTTTTGTTTATTTGTAATTGACGAGAGCATGTCGGACACCTAACGGTAAATGACACACTTGCCCCTAACAGCACAGTGTTTTTCCTGTCTTTCGCTCGTCACAAAGATATATAAGATGCTGTACTTCTATGCCCAGTTGTTCGCCATCTAGCGGTGACTTGGAGAAGTCGTTACTAAGAGGTCAGGTCAGTCTGTTCTCTCTCCGATCGGTGTTGGTTATCCGTACTATCAGGCTTAAAAGGTGAAGAAAGAGTGATTGCACCTGTCTGCGCAAACGCTTGTGCACTGTGATATACCCCGCGCAGTTAGCTGATCTCTTGTAGATTGGTCGCCGTGGCCGGAATCGGTCGGGAGGACATTATATTATATGCCTTTTATTGTTATGGCAGAATTATCTGCAAAACCTTCACCTTTTCACCGAATCAAAGAATAACTGGCGATATTGTGGTTCTTCCACAGTCGATCTCTGACAGAATCCATACCACTGCTTGAACGTGCTCATGGGCTATGGTCTTCGTTTACTATTAGGTTGAACTGCGTGATCCATTGCCACCTTATCGTCTTGTAAAAAAAGTTTAATTTCTCTCATTGAAACTGGTCGATGTGTTACTTCGCGGGCCGCCATGGCCGGCTGCTTATCACTAGTAAGAACGAAGACTCCACAACGAGTGAGTGGAGAGCTGCGCTATGCGTTTCACCCGCCGCAGCCGTAGAAAGGTAATGTTAGTGAGGCTAATTCGTCAAAGGCAACGCGGCCCTTTGTGCCGGCTTATGGTAATCAGCGCGGGCAGCGGGGGCTAGGGGAGGGACGGCGGAGGGGTAGGGGGTGAGGGGCGCGTTTCAAATTTAATGACGAGATTTAACAACTATAAGTCTCTAAGGCAATCCCGCGATGGGCTAAACGTTTCAAGTTATCCCGAGCGTAACGCGAATCATATGAACCTCGAGTCGAGTTGAAACTATTATAATACGTTTCAATTTTATTTCATTCGTCTAATCTGTGTGCTTTGAACGGCTGTAATTTGTAAGAGCAAGCTTGAGCTTGGGACAGTTGTTGCTTAAAGTTAATGACACGTCAGAAGTCATGGCTCAAGGACACGATGTGTGACCTTGCGAGCTATACTGTGAGAATATGAGTAATACTATTTTTAATAAGTGCTACTGCATACAATTATTTGACACTGACATATAGGCGAAAAGAAAAAATAAAAAACTAACTTCCCCTGCGGTTCCTAATGTCAAAAGTGAAAACATCAATCAATAAAAAGATTATTTTATAAGACTGTTCTCGTCTACAACGTTTGTCAATGTCGTGACAGGCTTTCGATAACAAAATAACGCTACGAATCAAATCAAATCAAAATATATTGATTCAGAATGGCCTATACAAACACTTTGATTTGTAATTTTTCACATTTTTTTTACCATCGGCTCGGAATGCAGTTCAGCTGAGAAGATTTAAAATCTTGTCTTAATCAAAAGCCGTTGTCTTTCTGTGTGATCCTTTAGATCATGGTTTACCTAATGTCACTTTGTTTGTGCACACCGATTTCAATATCACCTATCAGCCCGACCGTCGCAGCCCCGATTCTGCTATGAATTAGGACTAATCAGGGTAAGTAGGTATTGATTCTATTGATTTCATCCCTCTCTTTCACTCACACTCTGACACTTTCTCGTCGCGATTCTGCCATTTTCCATTCGATGTAATCTAGTGATGAGTTGTTTGATATTTGATAATTTGTCCGTCTCTACGGCAGTCGGTGTATATCGGCATAACGTTAACTTTAGCGGAACATACCAAGTAGTATCATAATGTTTTAGAAAATCTGGTATGGTCGTGTTTTTATAACAATTCATCAACATTCTAAGATGGCATAATGAACGAAACGAAGAAGCGTTTTAGTTTGAAGAATTTTTGATGGGTATTGGATAACTATAATTGAATTTCAATATCAAACACGCGGTCAATGCTGATGTTATCATCAAAGCTACACAAGTAATAGAATATCGTCGCCACAAAACTGCGAAGGCGCCTGGAAAGGGCCTGAAAAGTTTTCAAATTAAACGCACTACAAACTGTAAAGGATAGCGTGAAGTTGCCGATGCGATGTCTTTGCTCTAATACCGATCGGCGATAAAAAATACAACAAAAGGGAAAATGTATCAAAGCAGAGATCAGAAGTCAATTACGAAATGAACAAAGGGATCGCGGTATTTTCTCACCCCAAGCCCTCTACTCACTCTTATCTGCTCGCGTCGGATGCTGCGAAAACATCGATAATGCATGCATCGACCGAGGCACCTAGTCGGCCCTGCGGTGATGACGAATTGCTGAGGTCTCAACACCGGCTGTTTATTACTTTTTTCAATTACTTCAATAACTTTATGTTTTACAATGTTCTTACCTCATAATTGTATGTTATTTATATTTGTAAGTTTAATTTTTTGCCTTCACGTCATTCGTGATTTAATTGGTTCTGCGAATTATCGTTATAGTCGTATTATTTCAAAAAAATATATTACAATAATTTTATTCAAACTATTTTTTAACCTTCAGTCATGCAGGGATTTTCGCTATGTTGTTTTGTCCTATTATTTGAAAGATTACTTTGAAATTTTATGAGAATGTTATTGATTAAAATTATTTATTTATAGCATGTTATTCTTCATTAAATGATTACATTTTTTAATTATTTCAGAATTTCAGAAAAAAATTTGATGGCATGATTATCTTTACATAAACAACAGACAATTGCAAAACTCAAAAATGAACACAAATATAAGAGTGATTCAATTTAATAAAGGAATCGGCAATTGCCAACCCTAGCGGCGATCGGAGGGCGGGTGAGGTGGTGCGACAATCGCGACGGTTTATTGTCCAAAGCGCAGGCGGTGTCCGCGCGTCAAAGGACGCCGACAAAGAGCCGCCGCGGCGCTGCGCGGCCGGCATTAGCGGCCCGGTTGATGCCTCCACCCCTTCAACTAGGGTTGCCTCTTGCTTTAATATCCTGACAACTAAAAATATGAGATTGTAAGTAAAATCAAATGACATCAATGCAAGAATGTTCAAAGCAACTTGTTCTTCAACAAAAAACTTGTTCTTCTTTAAATGTTATAAATAAATATATATAATAGCTTCTATGAACGGAGATTAAGGATCATCCATTACCAATCACAGATCGTTTTTTACGATGTCTAATTCAAATTATGACTTGTTCTTAGTTAGTATTTATTAATTTATTAAGATATAAATCTTTACCCTCTGCTTTCCTCGTACTAGTTCAATACCGTCGTTCAGTCAGCCCTACCCCCCCTAGCCCTAGCACGAGGTGAGTGTGTTACTCTTTAACCTGTGCGATTCGCGACCGGCTAAACTTACCACTCCGCTAAATAAAGTTAAAAGGCTCCTCTGGCTTTGTCTCGGCTCGCCTTTGATGTGCGCCGAGAACGTATCCCCCTACCCGCCCCCCCCCGCGGGCCGGCCACCAGTCACCTCACTCACTGAACGAAACATGGAAGCAAAAACACTTCCACTTCACGCCGATTTTCTGTGAGGTCGTGGTACTTATCCGGTTCGAGCCGGCCCATTCAGCAGAATGTCTAGGAAGGAATAAAGGTACTAACGACTTTGTAATAAAACATGATTACAAAAGCACGCATCCAATAAAGCTTACCTTTAATCCATTTGCGAACGAAACTCCACACGTCTCCGCTCCTTTAGGAAAATAATTACGCCACGCTTTAAATAAACTTTCCGCCGCCGTATCGCTTTATAATAACGTCGAAAAAGTATCCCCGCGAATAAAGTACTTCTTTGTTTCTTGTTACGCTGTTCGGAATAAGCCAAGCGTTTTGATTCACACCGAGATATTCCAAGTTCGCGGGGAAATGCGAAAACTTCGTCCGGCCGACTGCGAGTTTGGGAATGCGTAAGATAAAATATCATAGACAGTTACGGCGAACACGTGTCACGAGTTATTGCTCTTGCAATGATTATTTTCTCAGTCCGTCCTGCTATTTCATTGAGATTCTATATCTTTAATAATACTAGAGATCCGATGAAGTGTGATCCGATGAAGCCTGATCCGATGAAGCTCTATAGAGCCACATAGGCTAGCATCAACGTCAGTCAAGATAAGATAATAATACTCCGTTTGATTATAACTAGCAAAAAGGACTAATGAATAGTAAATTACGTTAACTAATGCGTTATCTCTCAACAATCTTTTTCTTAGAACTCTACTAATCTATCGTCAGCTTAGGTAAGAGTATGGTATAGGTTCTTTGCTTGATATTCTTTAAGCAGTAATGAGTAAGCATCATTCTGTTCCGGTTTGAATAGCTAAGTTTTGATATTTGTAGTGTGATGATACAGATGAACTATCTCAGGTCTAGGTAACGAGTTCCAAGCAGGACCTAGCCATTTTAATCGTAAATTTTCATTGAAGATTTGAAGACTGAGCGAATAAAACAAATCGCAAATCATAAAAGGCACATTCCAATATTATATCTTTGTAATGCCAATCATTCAGCAATGTATTAGTTATAGTTTAATTATATTATCAATATATCTTTTTCTCGCATTCGAAAACGATTCGAACTAAACTGTGCGTAGTTTAAATAGGATATAAGATTTATAGCGATACTGTATAATAGATTTTAAATTAAGTGTATACTCTTATATCTGTATACCTTTTGCCATTGCCTTATAAAAATAAAATATAATATAAGACTCAATCGTAAAGTAATATTCCGTAATTGCGTCTTCTAAGGCCCGCTTACCGGCAGTGTACGGACTACAGTTTTCTCATAACTGAACTCGATCAATATTTTTCTTTCGCACATCCCGGCCGCGTCAAGGCGGAGTGCGAGACATAATCCCCCAATCTAGTAAGCAAACACCGTCTGTTTGTACAACACTCGAGTAACGCATACCTGACCCCCGGCTCCCCCGAGCCCCCCGCGTCCAATTTTCGACCAAATCCCGTCAGGATTTTACATCGGGGCTTTTTAAACCGGATCATTCGATTGGGTTTTTTTCGTGGGGGGTGGAGGGACTTTATCCGTGTTTTTTGACCTCCTAATTATCAGGATGGGTGTCTAAAATATAAAAGTCGTGCGACAGATGGTAATTAATACTTGTCCATAACAACACAGTGTCACAGAAATTGCTTGACTCTGCGCTTGTCACCCAAAGATATAACATGGTTTATCTCTATGCCCAGTAATTACTGGAAACTTGTTTTCCAAACCAGAACATATTTTCTTACAGATTACTGCTTGGCTTTGGAATAAGTCTTACAACGTAAGAACGTCTCTTAAAAACCCTCCTCATATAGGAAATAGTATCCCGTGACACAATAGTTGTCACAATAAATGACATCCAGACTCGGGATATTTGTTTGTCGGTCATAAACATTTTTGAACCGCGTGGGATCGAACTTACAGCACGGCGCTCAATCGGAGTGTAGTGAACCACTACGCTATTCAAATCAAATCAAAATATATTTATGCAAATAGGCCTTAACTAGCAAGTTTTGAATCGTCATTTTTACATTTCGTGAGGAAGTAGAGTTTGTGAGGAAGCTACCACCGGCTCGGAATACAGTTCTGCTGAGAAGAGTCGGCGGGATACTCAATATTTGTGTTTTATGTAATTACCACAATGTGTTTTAATTTTTGTTGTGATATATTCGTAAAGTCATAAACTAGTATTAGTAAGTAAGTGGTTTTAAAGTAATACACTTATGGTTTGATACTCAAAAATAGCGGTAATTTTTTTCTCTAATTAAACTTCTTTATGGGCAATGCCCCGAATTTTTTTTACAAAAATACTAGAACTTTTTTTTGCGGATTTGCATTTTAAATATGTGAATTGCACTTTCGTATGACCTAGGATTAATTTTATATTTTTGGGTATGAAAAGTACTTTTATTTCAATTCCTATGCGATAATACATTGCTAAAATTTAAATCTGTGCGAAAAAGAAACTTATTTTAGAACTACAACTAAAAATTGTTGACTATACGTGTTTAGCGGTGTCCATCAGTTTGTGGTTGACGTTTCAATACTAGCATATTTGTTACTGTACTTATACTTCTACTTATATATATTATTTCATATTATATGTGTATATATG
>DWHQ01000828.1:0-12303 GCA_018247955.1 Eurytides marcellus marcellus | reverse complement strand
TAGTGCTCTATCCTCAGCAGGAAGTCGTTCAGCACGTTGTCCATGTTCTGTATGTTGGTGTAGTCGGGGCTGCTCACTTTCACCTCCTGCGGATTCAATTATGGCCAATTGAGTGACGCGAACTAAATAAGTGTTATACAGGTTGTTCCAAAATTCAACGATAAGCCGGCACCATTGGATAAATCTGTTCATGCCTACTCGCCAAGAAAAAAAATATCTATCTATCTTGTCAATGAAATCTGAAAAATTAATTTCTTCGAAAATTGAAACCCTTATGATATTTTTACCTACCCCCATATCCACATTTTTGTCGATATTTCTATTTTTTTATATAAGCATCCTAAGTGGCGCTGATATCTAACACAATCCTTAGAAATCCCAAAATGTCTGTAGTTTTTGCACAAAAAACGATCAAAATTATTTTATCCCTACAATTCTGAAACATATTTACTTTCAGTCGACTTTCTCTTATCGTGGTGTAAAAGGAGAATGGACACTACTATGGCAAGTATTTTAAAAAATCGACTAACTAACTAACCAGGATTCCAAAATGGTATAACATTCCAGAAAAACTAGTCACAAATAAAAATGCGCACTATTTTTTATTATTGATAGTAATTATTTTTACTATTACACTGCTACATACTGCAACATCCTGTATATCACACAGCGCCATATAGAACCAGCTTGGTCATTCGGAGGTTTAAGATAGAATAGATAAAGTTCACCGAACAACACAGAACAAAACCTGCCGCTTCACGCCGATTTTCTGTGAGGTCGTTGTACTTGCCCTGTTCGTGGAAGCTGCTGCCTGGCTCTACCACAATTAAATCATCTTTCAGATCTATCGATTTGTGAACTATTCCAACCGTTACGCTGTTACAGTGGTAGAGCCACGCAGTTGCTCCCGCTGCCGAATGGGCACAATCACAGAAAATCGGCGTAAAGTGGAAGTGTTTTCGCTTCCGCGTTTCGTCCAGTGAGTGAGGTGGCCCATCCTGCTACCCCCTGCCACTCCTCCTCCCTTTTAAAAAAAATCCCTCCTTAAAGGCAGGTAACGCATTGGTAACAGTTAATAATAATAGTTTCATGGGGCTTGGTATTCGCATCTATACTAAGATGCAACAGCCTATATTAGATTTGCCACTTCAGCGATTTAAAACGCATATAAAAAAGTGTTTAGTAAATAAAGCTTTTTACTCTGTACAAGATTACTTGAATGATGACAAAGCTGGGATTCAAAATGACGTTGATGCTCAGCTGAATGATATACCTGTAAAACAGACTGGTGTAAACAATGGCATTTTGAAAAGAGCCACTGTTAAGTTTCTTGCCAGTTCTTATCATCAGGAAACTGCTTTCCGAACTGGTGGTAGCTTCTGACAAATTGACTGAGTGACCAATTTTGACGTGTCAAAAGTACTTTGTAAAAAGTCTATTTGAATAAGGTATTTTGAGTTTGAGTTTTGCTGAGTACACCTGAAAATGTAGACCGGAGATTCCCGAACTTTTTTCTCGCAGACCGCTTTCAAAATTTTACTGGTTTCGGTGAACTTCCTGCTGCTATATTTTTAGTCTATTCCCAAAACTCGGCAAAGCATGAACAGAATAGATCTGTTCACACTCCCACCGGGTCTTCAGTAGACCCCATAGAGTTCCACCTAGACCAAAACATGTGATGATTTGATCTAATCACACTCCCGTCAGGTTTCCCGTAGATATCAGTGGATCACCTGGACCTTTTTGGGAATCACTAATGAAGACCATTATCTATCTCTATTACAAAGCAATAATCCACAAGTACTGTATTGGAAAAATCGGTTAAAAAAAGTTTTAAGAATAAAACATTGGGTACTGATATTTAGCATCTGATTTCTTGATGAAAAGCAACGAAGAGCTAAGTAGTAACATTGTTGGATTAGGAGATGAAGTAACGAGATGAGCAAATGAAACACTTGTCCTTAGCATATTCGAACTTCATGACTTCAAACCTGCTTGGATTTGCGCTACCTTCATTACTCAGAGATCCTAACTACCGGTAAGTAAGTGGGTATTATTGCCAATAATAGTTGCACAATAAACATAACAAGATGGTGGAATATATTGCAATGAATCACTTCTAAAAAAGTTGTTCTTCTTCCTTTAAAGTTCAGTAAGCTCAACAAATACTTAGAGGTGATAGAGCCAGGCAGTAGTTTTGCTTCCGCGTTTCGTCCGGTGGGTGTGGTGGCCGGTGGCCCATCCCCCTCCCTCCCCTTCTTTTCTCTGTCATTTTCCTTCCTCTGTCTCCATCACCTCCCTTCCTCCTTCTCTTCCACCCTCGCACTCCTCCCTCCCTCTTTCAAAAACTCCCTTTAAAGGCTGGTAACGCATTTGCAATTTTTGTAATGTTGCAAATGTTCATAAGGGGCGGTGATCACTTACCATCAGGTGAACCGCTTGCTCGTTTGTTAGCTAAAAAAAAACAGTATAATGCAATGCAGTGATACCAGACGGACATTGCAAAAGAATCCTACCACTTAGGAAACCTTGTAAAGTGCCTTTTCTCCTAACACTGTAGTATATTTATATTACATACAATACCATCCCAATCGGACTCTTAAATAGACTCCTACTTAGAACAAAAACAGTGGAACAATCGTGATTAGAACCTGAAACGCCCATTAAGCGGTTCACGCCGCACGCCCTGAGCCATAGGTGGCAATTAACGCGCCACGTTTAAATCCATCGAATGGCGACTCTGACTAACAAACCGAGTCGAGGGTACCTCAAGATAATCCTTGTACACATACAAAAGCTTTCAATACAAAGCCGAGCCGCAACTTTGCGAATGTCTCAAGCTCTATGACTGCATCCATAAAGTTTATTTTAGCTTGAATTGTTATACTTTTAACTTTGCTGTTTATATCGGCCAGATAGAGCAGCGGGCACACTGTCATTGAATGAGATAATGCGTTCCCCGCTCCGATTATAGAGCCGGATCGTTTTGTAAACACAGCCTTATCTAAGTCGAGTGCTTTTTGCTTCGTGCGATGGCTGCCGCTGCGCTTACGGGGTCGCGTGCTAGGTTCGAATCGGGTTTTAGACCTGCAGTCTATGGCTCGATAAGGTATAAAAGGTAAAATTAATTTATGAATATTTGAAAAAATCATATCAACATCAAGTGTCATCCACTACATAGAGTTTAAAAAAGTGTATTTGAACTGGAGTGGATGAACAAAAATATATACGAATGACAATTTGAACAAGATATATAAATATATACAGAAAGAGAGTGAACTAATAGTTGGTAATTGTAAAATAGCTTGAGAAATATTATAGTAACATTGTAATTTATAAAGACTCAATGATTTTTTACGATAATACGATAAAATGGTGTCAATACTAGCAGTATCTTCTGAATAAGCAAATAGAAGATCACCTAGCACAGCAAAAAGTCAACCTCTGTTCCTCCCTTTAGCTTTTCGCAATAATTGCTAAGTAAGTAAAACCGGTTAAGCATAGTTTTTTGTTTAAATGAACCCGCGTATCGCTGTCTTTTCTCTGTATTCCTTACCGAGCCTTTGTATGAACGCGCGGCACTCCCAGCGCCGGCGGTTAGCAAGTTCCACGGTGCGGCCACGATCGCGTAACAGATGTAAACAATCTCGCGACCCGCGTCGTAAAGCCGTTTGATCTCCCCGCCAACAACCGCCCCGGAGGCGGCCGCATCTAAAATATGGATTTTACGCCGTTGCTAGCTGCTGAAATACCACATCCACACCCAGCGACCCTCGTAAACGGCGGACGGTGGAGTTAATTCGAGAAATTACTGTAGCGGCGACCCCCGCTAGGTGTCAGAACTGCTTGGGTAACTATATGGAAGTTTCCAGAAGTATATGTAACATAGAATAACTGTAACAACTGCATATCAACTACGGTCACTCCGGCGGCGTTAGTTCATCTTCGTACATAATAACCTTCTTATACGCATTGTGGTTTAAGTTAATTAACATAGAATTTATTTAGAATGGTAGAAAAACATTATATTAACATAACATTTGCTTTCGCAAAATATTCTCTTTTTACGTATCGAAGAATAATAAAAACAAGTACATTTTTTCACTAAACATTGCTTTAATCTAATGAAAAGAATAAATTTTTTAGCCTAACTTAGAAACTTTCAAAACTACAATTAATTTTAATACCATAGCACCGATCAGTTCATGATTAAAACCAATGAGATTTTACTTAACACGGTGTTCATACCCGATCGTTATCTAAGCTTTAGCATTCTTCAATTTATAGACATCAAGATTACGTACTCCAAGAGTACTGCTCTCAAAGACTGTTGAACTGTAATAACAATTCAAACCAGTACGTCATTTATCATAACCCGCTTCACCGCCGCGACCCGAAATTGTCGTCCATTTATTCAACGCCCGTAACGTCTTCGCTTTATTTACGAGTGACATACGCTCGCATCTCATTCCAGTTATTTAATGCTCATTTTGACAATTATGTCGGTTCGCCCGTACCGTTTATTATAGCGACAACGAATCGGTGGGCACGGGGTCACAATAACTGGCAATACACACTAGGTACCGATAAAAAAAAAGTTAGTGTAGTTGCCAGAACATTCTCTCTAAATTTAAACTGAATGTTTATTGTTGCTTTGGTACATAAATTATACACGTCAGGGGAGTATCGTAGTATACATAACCTGTAAAAAAACTGGTATACCGTAGAATATTTTAAATTTTCCAATTGATAAGTTAGAAACCCAACAAAAATTTACGGGTTTCGTCAATGGGCGGCGGATATCACTCATCTTTCAATGAGCAGTTATTACTTGGACATTTTAAAGACTATGATCCCTAAAATTAACTTTTAACTACGTATTGATTAGTTCGCAGACACATACATATCACAAGCACAACGGTTCTTGATTATGGACAAAAGTTTACACTCATCGTGAGCCGATCGTGCTATGATCATTTTAGACCGCCAGAGCAGCTCTATATGGGGAAGAGACGAACTTAATTGAATGCCGGCATTAACGAATGGTGCCGGTCGTTTCCGAGTTCCATTCAACTTATTATTGTTCCATGACGCCCCGCTCGGATCGCCGCGACAGTGACGGGCCATCCATCACGCTCTTAATTTAAAATGCCCGCGATTAGGGCTTCAAACACTCTCGTCCAGAGGCGCGTGTTCACGAGAACAAAGCGATCGAGAAACATTCTAAACATCTCGTAAAACTTCCGCACACCTGATTATTTACGACCGATACGAAGCTCCACGGGCATTAAACGTTCAGATTTAGGCGAAACGATCGATCGATAGGCGAACGATAAACTTAACAAAGCCAAGCAATCGAGTATGTCGCGAAGTACTGCCTCGTAAAAAGTTAATCCCGTCGATGAAAGAAATCGATCGGCGCTCCTGTTGTTGCGAGCGTTGTAAAACGAGAATAGACGGTGGAGTCTTCAGTAGTCGATGCCATCGATTAAACAAATAAAAGTGCGTTTCGCCAGCCGAAAGGCGGAGGCAATGTGACGTTGGCGCGTCGTAAAAACGTATGGCACAGAGGAGCCGGCTGGCTTGTAGTAAACCGGGCTCATTTTGTATACAGGCCCCTTGTTATAGTCTCGGAGAAGTAAACAGCGAGCATGTCGCCGCATTTACTGCTATCCTTTGTGATAGCCGATTGCGACGTGCGCCCAAACTATTCGCTCGCTAATAGAATTCCTTTGGTTTTGGCTTTTATCTTTGGAAAATCTTATTTTATTTCTAACGTATCAGGCATTTAATTTGATCATTAAAGATGCGCGTTGTTATCGAGGATAAATGCATACATCATATATATTGTTGATTCATGAATTTTTTCGAAGTCTAAATTTCTTCTTTCAGTGTAGATCATGTACTTTTGAAGCAACTTGAAATCGATATTTAAACATATTTTTAAAAACAAAAAACAGAGAGTCTAGACTAAATGCAAATGAGCCGTCGAAACAAATTATTAATTGTGCCTTCGCTTGTTTCAGATTACGGATACGGGCATCCCGGTGCCTTTAATCCATTTTTGCTCAACCCCGGGTGGTTTGACGCTGCCTACCTCAACTACGCCTGGGCGGATTATTTCAGACCGCCGATGAGAGAGCCAACCGCCGCACTCGTTAAAGGTAATATAATGATACCGCAACGCCGTTTAATAATTTCATTGATTATGTAATGCAGCTAGTTATTGCATGATTAAGCATTCCGATCGCTCTTTGGTGAACCTTAAATTGTAATGGTCGACATCCTGCCCGTACAACTTAAATATTTTACATAACATCGATGTTTTTCTCTACGTACCAAGTATTAAAAAATAAACAAATATTACGGTTAATAAACTATAACATAGCCTAAAAAATAATGCTGAATCCCTTCAACTTCGTCTCACTTAAAGATCCGATCATGTCTAAAAGATGTGTAGTCTTAAATTCATCAGAAAAGTCAAAAGCAAAACAATAATTTGGACCATACGTATGGACCAATGAAACAAACATCATCAGAATGAGCGAACGTTACACAATGTCCGAATTCGCAACGGACTTATCTGGAACATTCACTAGCATAATCCTATTTCACCTAAACTTCCAATCGACGGATTATTCGGCATCCGTTAATTTAAAAATTCCCCGATTCGGCGTACAACACCCGAGAACATGTTGCTCGCATCGCCCCTCAAGGCCGTACAGCGCAAAGCGGCTCAAATAAAAGAAACAGCTCTTGAGCATTGCAAAACAACGGCCCGGCCGTACCGAGCCGCCGCCCGCCGAAGTCCGGGTGGAAATGGGGGCCGCCCTACGGAAAATGTCCAAAAAAGCAACGCCTTCACGTTCGAGAGTGTGGAGTCAATTTTATTCCAATGTAGGCGACCGCGCCACCGGCCACTTTTTGTTTCCGACGCCGTTACGTTACGCGAGGAGCGCTGTACTCAAACACCTACCCGACTTTTATTAAAGCCGCGTGAGGCCAGCTCGGCTTCCGCACGACCGCCCGTCACTTGCGAATTTTAATTATCACGCCCCACGTCACCGTTTTGAAACGGAACAGCGTGCATCGAATGACCTCAATTCACGTTATAACATGCCCAATTAGCGACACAATCAACGCGGATCGAGGCATTAAAATTAATTTAATCATAACGTTTTTTTTTTCATTATAAAAAGCTATACACCCGTACAGGACCGACACGATATTTATTGATTAAAAATAATGGTCAAAGCAAAACCGAATCAAATCCAACTGCTAGGATCACCTCAATCAGGCGCGACGCCGATATTGGCCCCCGCCT
Organism: Eurytides marcellus marcellus; assembly: GCA_018247955.1. Lineage (NCBI taxonomy): Eukaryota > Metazoa > Arthropoda > Insecta > Lepidoptera > Papilionidae > Eurytides > Eurytides marcellus. Next base: position 4,979 of record DWHQ01000828.1, on the reverse strand, counting down.
CACCAAATTACCCCCTAGTTACGGCCCCACCCACCCTCGATGCCTTTTAAAGTGGTCTGCACACCACTGCCACGACTGCAAATATAAAAAGCGCAAAACGGAAACGAACGTTGCACCACCTCCGAGCTCTTTGTGGCCCAATCTGCGCCTCCATCGTGTCCTTTTTATGTGTGAGCCTCTCTTACACGCTCTCCAGAATCAAAGCTCGCAGCAACAAGAACTTTTTGAACGCCGCTAATGAAAATTTCACGTTTCGAGCTCTCTTTGTCCGCTCCGAGTCTAGATATGGCACTTCTTATCGCGACACATCCCGCTTTGTGCCTCACATGTGCCCGTTGCGACACCTCACCGCGTGCCTCGCATCACTAATGCGCCACCTCTTTGCGACAAAACAGAAAGGAGATGTATCGGGCTGAATTACAGAGCGCCGTGTCTGGAGTTGTAAAGGACGATGTCGTATTCGGATAAATAAATACTGCGCCCTCACCCTCGTCCAACATCGCACTAAAAAAACATCCCTTTCGACGGAGCTGCTTTAAACGCCTACAGATTGTACATTATCCTTAGTACGATTATGCACCCTCGTTGTTCAGGGAATCGACGGAGTGCCTGCGGGCTCCAGGCATTCCCTCGGGGCTCGTATCTCATATTACGTCATATTGGCAAATCGGGCAACAGAAGGACGACCAAAGAGCATGTTTTATTATGCATTACCAATCCTCTTGCACTAATAGAATACTAACGATGACTTTTTCTTCTACAGGTGCCGCACCAATTACTACACCGCCCGTGACACTACCTGGGTCAGAACTGTTTCCCTTCCCGCCAGCGATGACAAATTTGCCTCCCGCCGGTCTATTACCACAAATGCCTGGTGCATTTCTACCACCGAATGGACTTCTGCCCTTCGCACCACACCCTGCAGACTTAGCCCTAAAGTCGTTGCCACCTGAGTTGACCCTCAAAAATGGAGTCAGTCCTTATGATGCTCTCAGACACTTACAGAGCAACGTATCGTCTATGGACACATCCAGCGCTCGTTTGTCGCCAGCGAGCAGTAGACAGAGCGGTAGCCCGAGAAGTGTCGCAAATGCCAGTCCCAGATCTAAAGCGGATTCGAAATCAGAGGTCAATTCGACCCACGATGCGACGATTTCGGACGAATCCGATGAGGAACCGATAGAAGTTGTTAAGTCCGCTTTCCATCCAACGAGACCGGCGAATGTAGAGCTGCAGGAAATGAAACAGGTGCAAGCCGCCGACTCAACGGTATCGGATAGACCAAGGCTACGCAACGAACTCAAGGCTCCGTCATCAAGAATGACCAGGGTTCTTTCCACCAGCCCGACATCTACCAAAATCACTAATGGGGCTATATCGACACATAAATCGGTTTGGCGGCCATATTAAAATCCCATTGGCCATTTAATTTTAGTCAGTCTCCAACCCAGAGACATCGTTAAAATGTGATACAATATGAGCTTGTAAATAATAGAGATCAGATATTTATTATTAGATGTAGCGTACGCTCCGTAAGTGCGTATTTTAATTTCTCTGGAAATTTTAAAGTCATTATTGAATAGGAAAAATATGTAATAATATAGATGAATTGTTATGAGGTTTGTTAAAGCTTTCCAGAGTAGAGATAATTAAATGATTAAATATTAAAGTTTTAAAATATTTTCTTGGTATAGTTTAATGGATACAGTAATACGTAATGTATAAACAAATAAATAGTCATGTAAAAAGTGAAGTGAAACGACTGATAATTTTAATTGTAAACAACATTTTACGTAAATCAAACTAATGTTGTACATATTGTTAAATGTATTTATTGATTAATCAATGTACAGTCTAGTTTACCGTTTAGTAATTATAATTGTAAAAGTGTATATAGTGTAGATTATTCGAGAGATAAAGAAACAATTCTGACAAATTAAACTGCATTTCATTATAACCCATTATTATATTTTTAGAATACACAACTGTAATAACAGAGGCGTTAATAAAACACCTATTCGGCTGAATTCGTGGCCTCGGTTACACAAATATTGCTTTTTCAATGTGCAAACCAGATGTTCTAGAAATACCACACGAGATTAACATTATTTATGTCACAAATTTAGTTGAATAACTCTCTCCTTAAAGAACGAAAATTCTCGAAATTAAAAAATATATATCGTAACAGTTAATTATTAATGACACCTGACATGTTGATATTGACTGATTGAATGACTGTTTGATGAGACAAAGCATCAATTCGCCAAAGTTCTTTTAATGAAATTATCTAAGTCACAAGTGATTTTTTGACATCAAATATTAATGAAAAAAGGAAAACTCATTAAATTCAAAACATGTTATTTTTAACTTAATTTGTATTTAAATTTATTTATTTTATTTCTGTTCGGTTTTCGGTTAACGTTTGCAAGCACGAAAATTCAATTTTGATTTGGCGAGTCAATAGAAAGTAATCTAAGGAGTGAACATCGGAATCTGAACCCAGGTCAGCATAAAAAGTTATTATAATTGAAATACTTCTTAATTTCAAAGTCATCAGTGCAAATGCATTTATTTACGTCCAATAACGCTTTATATAAATCTCGTAATATTCAATGTTTTATGTTTGTCATACGTTTAGTTTGCCGTCTTCACATTGCTCTATTTTGAATATTTTACTGTGATGATAGTGCGTGAGTTATCAATGTTACTAACAAGAAGTAATTATTTTTATACTATTTAAAGTATTATCAGGCATCGCTACACAGCTTAACGCTTCAAAATATATTTTGAGATGATAAGTATTTTATAGTTGCTATAACAAAGTTTGATGATGAAGATGCTATTGTCGATTTAACTCAAAGATTTCGGGTACACTTAAGTCTTTTTTCATCTCAATATTAACTGTTAAAAATCCGTAACGCGTTACTTGCTGGATACGTACCAATACGTATGCGTGGTGATGGCGTGCTATCAATTGTGTTTGCGCCCGAGCTGATCCGGTTAGCTGATTGGAACGACCCGACGCCCTAGCCCCGTCCCCGCGGTCAGCCGCTCCTCAAACAAGCCAGACCCCGCCACAAATTTGCGTCACTGGATGCGACACAGAACATTTATTAAGCATATTAATACAAGCTTGATAGATTTTCGAACAGACTTGCTGACGACACGAGCTTACCTGCTTGGGAGCTCAAATAGAATTGAATCTAAAACTCTGCAAGACATAAATACTATAAGCTTATACGGCGCAGATCGGACCAAGATAAATAATTAAAGCGCTGAGGAGGCCTCAGACAACGCGGGTTGGATTGAATGTGGCCTCAATGACACGAGTCTGACACACAATAGTCTATCACGTGATCATAAACTGTAAAGTGTTCGAAGAAACTATTCAGATTAATATATACTGCTAAATTTTACTGTTACATGGTGCAAAAATTACCATTGCTATTATCTGGATGTCTAGCGATTCACGTTTAACGCCCTTCATGACAATTTTTGCCACGTACTACCTTATCAAACTTTAGCTTTTCACTCTATGTATTGAACCCTTTTTTTATTACCAAGCAGAGTCCTAAGCGACTTTCGTTCAAATAGCTGCAGCAGCAATTACTGATTCAGACAATCACTTTAACGAATTCTGAATTTTTGAACACCATCGTTACCGTTGTGATAAATTACAGTTCACAATTTGGCGTTTATTCGCCAATATTTACCAAAATGTATTTATTTAAATAGGTCATTACAAGCACTTTCAAATCTTTAATCTTGAAATTTGAGCAAACTATCATTGGGTCAGTGTGTAGATTTGTTGAAGTCCCGGCGTGAATATCAACAGTTGCTATTTAAAATAATGTTACAATATTTTATGTTACATTACTGCATATGAGTCAATTATCTTCAATTACATTTTGGTCTATCATAAACTTTGATAATCGCTTAATAATAATAAACGTTTGCTATTCATTTGCGTTTCTCACTGTCATAAAAACCTTTGTACAGATAAGCCAATACAGGATTGTAAAAGGATGTATTTTCTGTGAATCCAAACAAAATAACATATAGCTGACGTGAAGCAACCAACAGTTGATAACGACTGAACTTTGCGAGTATATCACTAAATGACACTAAATACATAAATTAGTTGCATTTTAGCAATATGTAGTATTCGCGTAAATATAAAAAAAAAACGAAAATAGACTTATTTAAAGTAAGCACGTTGAAAGCTCCAATTGAAGGTCAAATATTTTTTGTACTACATACATTACTATATTTCCATAGCATAACTGAATATATATAGTTATCCTGCCATGGTCATTAGACATGGCAAGATAGCTTTCAAGTACTGGCAATTTTTTTATAAGAAAATAAAACTTGTATCCAATGGCATTAATATTTAAAGCCCTATCCAGTTGCGCAGATTCCGCGACACAGAGTGAATAGAGGCTCCTCATTATGTCGAGCTTTGATTCGCATCTCACAGGCGTCGAGTTTATGATTCGCTTTTTGGTGGAAACGACTCCATGCATTACGTGCTCCGCACACGGCCATCCTATTTGGACGTATTAAAAACCTGTGGCCAGACGGCCGGGGCCCGGTGAGCGAATTCTGAATTTGAAATTTTGTTTGAGAACGGCTCAATGGGCGAGTGATTACGCGCCCAGAATGCATTCGTTAAATGAAGCCGGCGAAGATAGATTTCAGCCGGGTCGCGCTGTTTGTTTCGGGATTAAAATGTCTAACGCTGTCTATGTAATGAAGAATTTCTTGTTTAAAACTATAAATCAGTGTTATCTATCAAAGTCAATTTTTTTGTTCAAATATATGAACAGTTACGGTTAACTTTTCAAAAAGTTTTTAGGTACGATTTTTAAAATATTTTAGTTTACGTTTATTTATGTTTAAGACAGAATCTTATAAAAATATTTATTATTTCGCAAAAATTGAGTAATTTTTATTTTTCAAAGAGAAATTTTATAATT
>DWHQ01000827.1:0-12306 GCA_018247955.1 Eurytides marcellus marcellus | reverse complement strand
GTGCACCTGTGTCTGCGCAAACACTTGTGCACTATAATATATCCTGCGCAGTTGGCTGATCTCTTGTAGATCAGCCGCCGTGGCCAGAATCGGTCAGGGTTGACATTATAATCTGATGTCATAAGGGCTTTTTACAATAATAAGTTTCACATAGACAAAGGACCAGATCCCGAACCATTGTCTAGTTCACATTTGCCCAATGTGGACAGGGCCGGATTTAGAGGTGTGGAGGCAATAGGGCAACATAGGAGTAGAGGCCCCCTGGCCTCTAGTTATTTTCCAAATAAAATGGGCAATTTTTTTCAGTCGAGTTTTTCAATAAATAACTTATTGTCAAATCGAGTAAATTCTTTTAACAAACACATATCAATATAATCAAAAACGTTTGTTTTGCTTTATCAAAGTCCCTATTGTAGAGACCCATCTTTTGTAATGGCCCCGGGGTTCTAATCCCTCATAAAAATCCGGCCCTGCCTGTAGATCCCTGGACCATGTCGACTGTGTCGCTCATTTATTCACTTAAAGGAATACGAACATTTTGCCGCCTAACTGGGTTATTCCCACAATTACAAATATATATATACAAATACATAACGCATATAGTAATTAGTAATTGTAATAGTAAAATTTATAGTAATTTCATATGTATGAAATTAAATATTATTATATTTATTAACTTAAAGAGAAAACAACGACACGCATGCCTAATAAGCAGACATATGAATATGTCGCATTTAATTTTTGTGACTATAAATGCAGCAGCGATTCGTAAAGTGAGTTCCGCGTAACTTCGAGGTTCCGTAGAAGAGTTCCGTGAAATTATATATTTTTATCTTTTATATAATACCAAAAGTTTTTGGTTATCATTTAAATGACGTCCGATCCAAGAGCAGAGAGTGCCCAGCAGTGGAACATATATAGGTTGTTACTTTTTTCTTTTTTTTCTCTGTAATTATTTGCTATGGGGTTCCTGAAATAAAAAGTATTTAGTGGATGGTCCGTTACCTTGAAAGTTAAGCAACCCCTGCTATAGACTATTTGTAACATTGGTAGATTAAATTCAGATTAAGCTCTATGAAATTTATTAAAATTTTTCTTTAGTTTATATTATTTGATACTTTATGCAGTTATATCTAATTTAAATTTTAAATCGTTGGCAATTATCCGAGACAATGTCAATGACGAGATAAAGCAAACTCAGATAAGCAATCGAATTTTAGGATCAATGATGTCATCCATAGTCTTTAGGGCCGAGAGAAAAATTTAAAATTACAAAAAAAAAAAATATCGAACGCTTATTTTATTTATAATAAACAATTGCATTTCATTTACTTAGAAGGATACACACGTGCAAGCTGTTTGTGTGTAAAATTAACACCTTTGCAATGTCAATGTTAACCTGATAACTTTGAATAGATCTCATACGTCGTTACTTAGAGAGGTTGCAGAAATATATCTCTAAACGCTATAGCTATTTAATTTTTAAATATTGTTCATCGTAACGTTTTCTATAATAACTGTGATTTCGGTGATCCATGCCGATTATTAACACATTGCTGACCGGCAACTTTTCTGAAAATTCACCTCATGTGCCCGGCTATTGTTTTGAAAGGGGACGTGGAAGTAAGACAATATAAATAAACTTTAATAAATTTTATTTATTATTCAACTCTTAATATTTCTTTTTCGTATGATAAAAACTATAACGTCGTTGAAATTGTTTTTCAAATAAGAACGAAACTGCCAAGAAGGAAGATTTCCAACAGTGCGCCGTGAAAATAATAAAGATGCGGAAAAAAGCTTATCACGAGTTTACTCGCGGCCGGTCACCAACGCTTGGCCACGAAAACACGAGTTAACTCGTGACCGGTCAGCAATGTGTTAATATTGTGTGTAAAAGTTAACGTCTCCCCATTTGTTCGTATTACCGTATCTACACTTAATTTCAACTTCTCTCAAACCGACGACTCTTTTAGAAGTTCACTAACTCTCCAAAGCTATATGCTAGCTATATACTCCTCACATCTTGTTGTATACGCAGTCTCGAACCATTTAGAATAATGACTTAAATAAGATTTAATGCGTTTTTAGACCAAACAGCATCAAACAAAGACTAGCAGAACTAAGACTGGACACCAAATCTCGTGGCGGTGGTGACGAAGATACCTTGTAAACACGAAGGTATTGGCGAAAAACGTGAAGAAACGTCTTGTACCTAATCATAAAAATTGTTGTTGATATTTGAGAAAATAAAATAACTTAGAGCATATCTGTAAGATATTATTGGTACTATAGATATTAGTGAAATTTGATGTCGGTAGCCAATTTATAATCTCGTTATTTGTTTATAATGTCGGCCAAACCCGACGCACCTATTCATCACAAAATTATATTATGTGTATTTTACGAACGATATACATAAATTATTTTTATTGGAGATATATACGAAATTAACAGTTTTTCCGATGCTGTCTCCATATGAACAAAAAAAAAATTACCGCCAGGGACTGAATATTTGAATTTTCAAAAAATATATACCAAAACTTGTAAACGCATCCGTACGTACACGTTCTATGTAACTGTTAAATATTAGTTTCTTATTATTAAATATGATTAAAATGTCGTTCGTTAAGAAATTTAGAATAAAAATTAGAAGTAAAAATAAGTATAGATTTAACATGAGTCAATAAAATTTATCATTTGAATTCAGTTAATATATATCAATGCCGAGTGTATAATGTGTATTGATTTTTATTTAAAGATATAAATGAAATATTAAAAATAGGTATTTTTAAAAGAGGTTAAAGATGTACATTATTGAAAATACTTTGATGCATTTAATGCAAATTATTGATGGATGTTGTTAACAACATTGTGAATAATTATTATACCGACTTCAAAAAGGAGGAGTAAAAGACAAACGTTTTCTTTTTTGTTCGTATGTTACGTGATATCTTTCCAAATAGATTTTTTTATTATAAAGAACTTATCACAAGGTTAGTTCCATAGGCATACAGTTATTAGTTGAACCTTAAATCAAATAGGACATTTATGTAGATCGAGTTAATTCCCAATTTTTTAATTTCGATTGCCTGATCTGTGCTAGCCTTTCCTCTAACATTTCCAACTTCATATTGCTAAATGTTTGCAATCAAAGAAGATTGTGTGATAGTTTGAATACTGAAATTGACTCGTAGGAAGCATACTCACTTCTGTCCAATAATTTCCACAAAATTTCGACTCTCGATCTAATAGTTTAATTTCTTTAAATCACTATTTTTAGATGTAGTTAATGTATATAATCGATGCACAAATTTGACGCTCAAATTTTTAAGAATTCCCTTTGTAAAAAGATAAAACTCTTCTAATGCTATGGACTGATATAACATGTTTTTAAGCCGATTCTTTTATTGAATTTGAACAGTTTATGCAGATATAGAATATTAGAAAGAAACTAATTTTTATTTCTTATATTTTCATGGTATTTAAAAGATTAATTGCCCATTTTATAAGTATTTTAATAATCAAATTATTAATGTAGTGGCGGAACTCAAACAGAACTTGAAAATTTACATAATTTTGTAAGTTGATAAAATTGGCACGAAGTGGAAAGTTTAAAATATAACAGGGATCTTGTCCCTAAGGACTGAGATAATTGTGTAGTATGGTACATAATATTCTATTGTATCTTTTTGGCACGTCCCTGTTTCTTTTTGTAGGTAAAAATAAATTAAGAGAAATGCACAAGAGTATAAGACAGAATTAAAACGCAATTTGTCATTAAATACACAAATGAGAAAGTCCCTTCTAGCTATAACTAGTCAAGTGTTTTTTCTAAATATATAAAATATAATGAAGACAAAAAAGTGATCGATGATAGATTTCTCTAGTGTTAACAATATATAAACGTAGAGAAATTGTTACCTCTCTCGTTCAGAAACCATAAAGAGTGCCATCCAAAAAAATCGGTTATCCTCCTAGTGCTATTTGTATACCTATTAAATCTTCTGCGATGCAAGAGAATTGAAATCTTATTTAAGTAATGATACAGTTTCATGAATCTGTTGTAAATATTATAATAACATTAAAATCTCATCATAATGAGTTATTTAATTATTAATAAATTAGCATGATGTTTAAACGCCGAGCGCTACTATAATAACAAACTTTACCAAGGAAAGAACCAAACCGATAGTTGATAAATCAAATATTAGTAATTAAAATTATTATTATATAAGTAATTAAAAAAATATTGTATCGATTTCACGTAAGATAATTCTGTAATATTATAACATTTTTAGTAAATTAAACGTTTTTAAAACATTAGTTATAAGCGAAGATTGTAAGTTTAAAAAAACTTTTATCACATTATAAAATGCTATAATATATAGTACATAACTAGCAAACAATATAAAACTGTTTCTATTACCACGCACGATATATTTTGCGTAAATGATACATCTAAAATTAAGTTATAAAATTTCTATTAATTTTTGTTTAAAGAAATATAAAAATGTACTACATTTATTTTTAGGATCTATATTAAATGGCATTAGTATTCGTGCAATAAATATCGCTTTCTATATTTACATGACAAAGAAGTACAAGCGCATTACCTCTGAGAAAGATCATATATTTATAAATAAATAAATTATCTGATTATATGTATATCTTTATACTTTTTATAGGCCTACCAGATTTTAATCTTAATTTGAAGCTCTATCCCAAAAACATGTGATAATCATAACATAAACTAAAAGTTTTGTAAGTTTTCATGAGCAAGAGTTTGTATTGTAGATATGAATATATATTATGTATGTACGTGTTACAATTATTGAATGTTACGTAATGAATATTCCTAATCTTAGTCAAGTGTAATCATAATTGTCAGGTGTTCCAAAAATATTGTCTGTTTAACGTAGAGTTTTACTCTGTTATTTTCTCTAAAAGTTTAAATAAATGTCTGTTCAATATATTTCACTTTTATTATACAGCATAAAAGGTGCCCTTGTTAACATAACTTTTCGCATTTTCATTTTAACCCGACGCATTACTATAACAGTTTTGGTTGTCGCTTTAATGCTGTGATGTCCAAAAATCGTGGAATCTCCACTGTCGCGGCTGGTTTCGATCGTGAACCTGAAAGCAAAACGCATTGATGAAGAAAATAGTGATAAGTTGTACGTTTTACGGCAACGCAACTAAATTATATTAGAGTATTAAAAATGTGATGAAATTAATTAACCTTGTAAGAGTTGATGCTTCTCCATATAATTTCTAGTTGCTAAAGACATGTCAACAGGAGCAGTGGTGGGTTTCTGCAACGTTTGTTGAACCGAAAGAGTGCCATTTTTTAGATATTTTGCTGCAAGCTGATTCATTTTTAGACTTGTATCTGTTGATGGCAATTGCTGTTGTACGCCAACAGGGTCGTCACCAAACTTTACCCTGCAATAAATATCAATAAATGCAAATGTATTGCAATTATTATTATTCAACACATATTTACTTAATCTGTATGTAAAAGTACTTTACCAATGTTAGTTTTTCTAATACCAACTTCCCACCTTAAAGGCTGGCAATGAATTTGCAAGTTCTGTGATATTGCTAATGTCCATGGGCGGTGGTAATCGCTTACCATCAGGTGTGCCGCTGGCTAGTTTATCAGCCTTACGTGCAAGTACTATTGTGTTTTAGTAGAAAGTATATTGTTACTACAAAAAATATATACATAACTCTTAGCACATTATGTATATATGCACAATGCAGAGCTAAGCAGTGTTTGGAACTATTTATTTTATTTAAAAAACTGAATGGGATTGTACTATTATGAGCAAGTATGTTACACTACACATCAGGCACTCATCTCATCTGTTTTTATTAGCTGCGGTCAATTTCCTTTTATAATAATAGAATATAATTACAAATAATTAGTTATAATATTACAAATATGAAAGTGTGGTTTCAACATCATAATCAGATTAAATTTATTACCATAAAAAAAAATTTACACAGAAAAAAATATTGCTGAAGTAAAATTTCCTTACATCCTTACCTTTTTATTACACTAACATTAGTTTTGTCAATTTTCATTTGCATACACTTCTGTCTTGTATTTCTATATAATGCACTTGCTGAAGAGGGCATGTCTGAGTCATGCAACATGCCATTCACATGTGTCTGAAAATAAAAGTAAGAAAAACAACTTGTTGTCATTCAATGTAACTATTTGTAGGTGTAAAAGTATGATACAGAGGCAACAAATTTGTATAGACATGTCCATATTTTTGGACACTTTAACTGACAATTAAAAAAGTACAAAATGTATTTATTCTTACCATCACTTTATTGTAATAAGTCCATCCAACATTTGATTGGTCACATTCAGAATCTGAGCTAAAAAAATACAACATAAATTATTCACAGAACTTTGTTTCAAGACACAGTTCTACTACTAAATAATCATCTCAGTAGGAAAAGTAAAAGGAATATTTTATAATGTCAGTTAAGTTAAAGATAATATTAATATCTTGGCTTATATTTTTCTCCTGGGTAATTACTGGACATTGTAGTTTACCAGAAGGATAACATCTTAAGATGACAGGCACAGGACCACTGGATATATATCAGAAATAGATATATATCATCTTTTTCTTTTTTTTTATTAAAAAAATGCTGCCCTCATTTTAAGATAGAAATATATTGTGTTACAAGGGCTTTTTACATACATAAATTTCACATGGACTAACGACCAGATCCAGAACTATCATCTGTAATTCATACAAATATTTGTTCCGGTTGGAAATCGAACCCACGACCTGCAACGCCGAAGCCAATAGCTTAGCAACTGCGCCAAACGGGTCATCAATCTTAAATTTCTAGGTGATGAGCACAGCACAGGGTAAAAGAGGGTCTGTGTTAAAATATGTGTTAATGTACATTCTAAAAATAAGAGTAAGTAGTATGTCATTATAGAAAACAGCTCCACTGATCATTAGGCATCAGTCTTTCTCAACCACTTACTTTGCAGAATCAAAAAATTCACTAAAGGCAATGATTGAACAAATAAAAGTTACTTACTCACTATAATCTCTCACATCTAAATACAAGCTCTGCTCTGGAGACATAAGAGGAGTTGTTACATTATCAACCTGTACATTGTACAAGCTTAATTCATTAAGTGTTTTTTCATCATTGCATTTTTCTTTATTTAAGTTCTTGGATAATTGAAGCTTATTACTTTCACATAAAGAAACATTATTCTCTGATTCAAAGTTATTTTTTACAACAGGCGCAATGCCATCTAAAAAATTTATATTTTCTGGGTGGATCATTTCCTTTATACTAATTTGGGACCTATTACACTGTATTTGGGCTTCACTTTGTTTAACTATTTCTTTATTTATTATAGTTGAAGTGCGGACCATTTCAAAGCTCGTCATTACACCTATAGATATTTTGTGGCACTCATTATCCAAACTTTTTACAGTCATGTGTTCAGTTATATAATTAGTTTGAAGAGGAGGTGGTTGATTTTGTCCTACAGGCTTATTATCTGAAATAAACTTGTCTACTTTATCTTGCAGCAACTGTAATTGTTCATTTTGTAGTTTTATAATTTTGAATAGGTCAGCCACTGTAGGTTCTCTCTTTTCTTTCATTGTTTTATGTTCTTCAATATCCAATGCAGCTGTACCTGTGGATTCTTCATATTTTTCTAATGCCCAAGTCTTTTTGTCAACTGTTCTTTTGTTGTTAACTAATGAGCCATCCATGCTACATGAACATTTTTTATAAAATTTATTACAGACAACAGGAACATTACAAGAACAATTACCACATGAATTTGATATCTGATGTTGATGGCATAAGTATTTATTGAAACTTGGTAAATTAGCACTCGGAATTGTGCATTGGTTAAACACTTCAGGTATACACTTTGTTGGCACAGAATGGCCTTCTGTACTGTTACAATGATGACATTTACAATAATTATTAACTGCAACTCTGTGATCAGCTGACTTTTCATTATCCACTTCATCCATTGCTCTCATGGCTTTAGAGGAACATTGTTTCATCAATTCTGTTTTAGCAACAAATGGGTTATTTTCTTTATCTAAAGATAATTTTTTAATTTGACTATCAATTGATTTTGTTGGTTGTGCCCAGAAATTATGTATATTATCACGCCGTAAAAAGAAATCGTCATGTTTAGTTAAAACATTTGGAGGGTTTAGTGGTGTATTTTCTAAAGGTGTCAGCACTCGTGAATTCGATTTTATACGATTATGACAAATGAGATTTTTATCATCACTTTTTTCTACTACATTTCTGTCTTTTGCGCCAACTACTGTAGAATGTAAACAAATATTAGATTCTCGCAAACCATTATGTGGCCTTGCTTGCTGGTATGAATCCAACATACTTAACTCTAAATCATTAGACGGAGACCATTTGGACTCTGTTTTCGAATATTCTGATAAACTTGTCTTGTTGATCAAGGGATAAGGAGAGCTGTTAGCAGTTTCACATTTTTGTAATGGGTCATTACTGAATTCAGCAAAACCGTATTTGGCGCATGGCTCAATTGGTATTGTTTTTTTCTCGATGAAAGGGCGCGGACTTTGGCACTCGAAATCGTTCATAGCCATGTAATGTAGGGGCTTTGTTGGTGTCTCGAAACGTACTCTCTTCATGAAGAATTGTCCAAACAATCAATTGTAACACAAATATTTCTTTTTAATAACAAATAACACAAGAAATATAAACTTAAATAACCCTAAATATACCACACAAACATAAATATTATCAACGGACAAACAAAATAAATTTGAAAGTTTAAGTTTCTTTTGACAGTTACAGCTTAACCAATGAAAAAATAATAAAAGCGTGCACACAGAATAAAAAAGCCGGCGATTTATGACGTCCTTCATTTCTCTGGATCAATGCGTCATCATAGTAGCCTTCCACGACAAAACGGGATTTTGATAACAGGGATTACTGCTCAGTGCAACGTTTGACAGTCTATTATAATAATAAACTACTACTAAAGAGAATACGAAATAACTTTTTGTAAAAAAATAAAACCCGATTTCGTATAAATTTAGCAATACCTAAAACGCATTTTTCCTATTTAATATGAATGAGGGCCCTAGTGCATTTTCGAAGTTTAAACACAACGAACCTCTCACACGCAGTCATCTGATCCCGAACAAGGCAGAACCTGTACTACTACTAGACAACTAATTGACATAGTTGTATATAATAAAATAATCCTTACATAGATATTTAACACCTAGACGCAGAATAAATACTTCTGCTCGTCGCATGAATATTTTGACCTGAGTGGAAATCGAACCCTCGACCTCACGGGTTTGCAGTCAATGACACTTACCACTAAACCAAGAGACTGTTGTGAGTCAAATAACAATGAAATTTCTATAAGACCAACCTTACGAATAAATAACCCTACTTTTTAGAATCCTTTTCTCTGAATTAAGAGTGATTAATGTGGATCGAAAGCGGATGCTATCTAGGTTCTTCGTATACTGTCAAACGGTGGTATATACTTAGATATAATAGATAAACATACATAGGATTCGCATCATACAAATAATTACTACTGTACGCTGTTAGCCTGACGGCTTTTACAGCTTTGACGCAAGATGGACATACGACGGATACCGATGCGATCCAAGGGCCCCTCGGAAAGAGGATCAAATCTCAGCTTGAATCAAAATCAAAAGGGAAACCCAATCTGAGGAGTGTTTATATCAAGCGCGATCCTGTTAATATAGTATCCATCCAATTGATTAAAACTTAGCACTTCCTATAACATTAACAGACTATTATTACGTAAAACAAGCGCATCGCATCTTGCGACTACAAGCGATACGGCTGCGACCGACCGTAAACATATAACATTAAACAAAAAGAAATACTAACAGCGGAAGGCCCCGAACTAAAATTTTAGTTGGTAAAGTAACTTAAGTTGCTGACCTTTCTAACGAGATAGACTTATTCCACCTCAGGTCTTGAAATGCAAAACAATAACATGAAGTCGTTTTATTTCATTTTAAAATTTTCCTTACGCCTGTAAAAACCGCAGCAGCGGAAAAACAGAAATATGTTATTTTACAAGTTAGTGTTTTAGATACTTTTTGCCTCATGCGTCCAATCCTGCCTTTAAAATAATTTTGTGTAAGTCCTATGTTTATGCTATCCGTGATTACATAAATTAAATCATATTACTGCGAATATTTTTTTTAAATAAGCCAAATATTGGTTTAAAGTGTTCAGCAGTCACAATTTCATTATCGATACGAAGGACACATGTATGTAGTACACAGTATTTATGATATGACTGTATTGATTACTTGAAATCAAATAGATCGTATTACCCAAAATCCTTGTCAATTTATATGTTAATAAAACTCAAGGGACTATAAAAAAATTACAAAGCCTTCAGTCCTTATGTCCATTTTAGCCTAATAAATTTTTTATACAATTATGTTTAGTAGTTAACAATGGCTGTTTTTGCAAAGTAACGATTCAGAACATATGCGTCGCTAGCGTGAAGCAAAAAAATATAGCCTAAGGCAATTTAACCAAATTCGTAATTAAATATCTTATTTCCTTTAGATTACCTTAAAAATGTATTAATTATTTGAACCAAAGTTCCTTCAAAACTTTTCGGCTGGCGATGCTCTTCTTATGTAATATTATGTTAGGATATAACAAAAGCTACTTTTTTTGCTATGAGGAGTTAATTATCAACTCCCCGAGACAGAACAAATCGAATCGAACCCACGACTTTCGGCTTTTCAATCAGGAGCACTAACCACTACATCAACCGGCCAATCAAAGAAAAGTTGAGGATGATCGATATCCCAAAAAAATCGATGTTTTAACTGTCAAAATAAACAGTTTTTGTAAACTCATTCAAAAGATATCAAAGTCACAGTGCATCACAAAGGTTTAATGGCTACTTTCTTCAATTTTGGATAGGTGGAATCTAATGCTAGGATAAATAGAATAATTTATAAACTAATATGTTTAGAAATATTAATGAGTGAAATCAATCAAATACATCCAAATAATTTTAGATGGCATCAAAAGTTTACTATCAATGTTCCGAGGTTATTCTCATGATATCGATGTAATCAAAAAACATCAACGTTTATCTATCATTGATGAATATTGACATCCCTACTATCTGTCACAAATTATGAACTGAACGAGGAATTATTGAATTTGACTTTAAAAGGAGTAATTTTCCTCCTATTTAGAATTTTATAACTAAAAAAAAATCAAATACAACATGAATCAACATTTAAGAAAATCAATTGCCCCATTACAAACAATATTCTTTCGTTCTAAAGGTTATAAAGCTCCAGGTGGATTGCGTTACCCTGGAGGCATCACATATTACCCGAGGTATCAAAATATTTTTATTCAGATTTATGTTAGCATTTTTATATAATAAACGTGGTTACTTAATGAAATTATAACCCGTCAACTTTGGATCTAATTTTAGAAATCCTGATCACAAGGATCCTGAATATACACCTGCCAAATTGTTTAGGATCGAAAGAATACGCCCAGTTAAAGGTAACCCTTGGTGGCTTAAGACGATTTTGAAACATTTAAAAATTGATGAGGAAGTAAGTAAATACATTTAATTTCAGTAAATTTAATCAAGTAACAAGTAATAATTCAGTATTGTTAAATAATTATTAAATAAAGTTCTTACTGCAGGTTTAAAATTAATTTTTATTTTTTTGCAGAATCGGGTAACAATAGTTAAAAACATACCTGAAAATAATGCAAGGCTATGGAAAATTAAACATTTAATTAAAGTAACCCCTATCGATTTTCCTTATGGAGAACCATCTGAGGAGGATATAAATCACACAATATTAAAAGAAAATGGACAGTGTATAGTAACAAAAACACTAGTTCCAAAACAAAATCAAATTGAAGCCTTAGAAAAATTTCACAATGATAAAGTGAAAATGGATTCAACAACAATAAAAAAAGATTCTAGAGATAAATGGAATAATGCTTTTGGGGGTGGGTTTTAAATGTTTAGAAAATAGTCTTATTGTCGGTTATTCTGTAGTCTTGTAATGTACATAAATCTTTGATCACTTTTTATTTTCTTTTATTTTTATGCTAATACTCCAAAAATATATTTCTAAAACAGAAAGTAGTATGCTACTACTTTTATTATGCTTACAACTTCTAGGTTAGGAAATTACCCCAAAACAAAAAAACTACCTACTCTGTAAATAACGAGGTATGAGG
>DWHQ01000826.1:0-12309 GCA_018247955.1 Eurytides marcellus marcellus | reverse complement strand
AATCGAACCCACCGCCTGCGAAGCCGAAGCCAATATCTTAACAATATCACCTACATCAAACTGCCATCATCAAAACATATCGTAATTGAAAAAATATTAAATAACCTTTTACTCATGAGAATATCGATGAGATAACTTAAAAACTTTCTCATCGAGAAAACTTATAGCGCTGGGCGAGTGGCATCTAAAAATTCCACAGAGACGACGCATAGTTAGCGACCAGACTAATTCAGTTAAGGCGGTGAAAACCTGCCTTAATGTAAGCAAATTTCATTAAGAGGAGAAATCTTGCAGCTCTTTGAGCGGACTCACGCTAAGTTGATCGGTTCAGTCAATAAGATCTGGTCGTAACTTGGAAAGTTCTGTAGGCATTGCTTTCAGAAAATTTGCAGTGTTCAAAACTAAGTTTATCGGTTGCCCATATCAATCTTGGAACTTCATTCGAAACTTTAGGCCTTGGCGATTCTTAATCAAACTTACTGAGCGCAGGAAAACATTTTATATATGATATCGACGGTAGAAAGAGAAAATGTCGTATCTGGAAAATCTCCAAAATCAATCAAGTAGTAATTTTAAGATGTTCAGTTAAATGTATCAAGTAAGGTTTAAAAAGAATGGTAATATATATAAGTGGGGAAAATACGTTATAAATTTCAACTTACGCTCGTTATAAATGTATGAGTAATGGATTTAAGAAATCGTTTTTTGGCTGTGGTGTAACGTGTGATTTTTCGAGATAAGACAAATCGCTTTCTACCGTCGATATAAACTATAGGCTAAACAAAAAAAACGTCATACATTTGCTTAAACACTGATCACTATTCCAGTAGGAGTCTATTCACTCTAGATAAATAAATATTAAGCCGCTGCTTAAATAAAGAAATTAATTATAAAAGTTTAGTCTCATTTCAGTATATATATTCGTTATAGTTTCGTTTCAGCTGAATTTGTCAGTCGAACACTACTTACATGAATTATTTCCACAATTCATTGATATTCAACTCCTGCACACATGCATCCGTGGACTGTCCACAATATTTGCACACATATGGTTACCCCATTTACCTGGACCATCTGTTTCTACGCTGTCCTCGTTAAAAAAAACCGACGTCCAAGAACAGGACGGTGCGTCCGCTGAACGACTGAACCCGCAAAAATATCCCGAACAACACAGCAATGGCGGCGTCTAGTCACGACCAATTCATCGAGAACTACCGAGGCACCAACATGTCTTTGTTTGCGTGCAGGCGAGCGAAGCACCCGTGACGTTTACGGGGATCAACTTACACTCGTCGCTTTGTGTGTAGTGAAAAAAAATATGAGAAATAGATACGTCCGCGCGGGACCCTACCTGAGAGGCCTTTTGTCCGATTTCAGTTTAACGAACACAATGCCGTAAAGTTACTATTGTAAAGAAAATAACACTTCTTAATTATACGAAAAAATTATATGTATATCATTTAATGCTTACAAGCATTTACATTAAAATTGTCTTTTTTCATACAGACATGGAGCAAAAGATCGGCATTATTACACAAGGTTAATGGATCGGAGAGTGACGTGCGGATAATTTTTACATAAAAAAATCATAATATTTATAATCCATAAATATATAATTTACATAAATAATACATAAAGCCGAAAATCACTTTCATTACCCCTTATCAGAAGTAGGTTTTTTAAAATATGTAAAAAAAATATCAAAGATATTACCCGTTTCACTGAAAACGAGTGCGTCGTAGAACAATGTCAATCGAGGTTATTTTGACTGACAATGTTGCAATCACGTACTGCGTATTGATGTCAAAAGATATTAATTGCGTACTACAACGCACTTCGTGATAATGTGAACAGTCACTAATAAACACCAAGCGTAACGTAACACAAGTAATACAGTAATGAAAAGTCCGTATTTTTTATTTATTACTTGTGTTATTATTTTTGACTAAACATTAGCAACTGTTCATATGATGAAGAAGAAACAATTTTTATGATGGTTAGTGTTCATTAACCACAGAATTGCACATAAAATAAACTGATTTTTTGAAAGTATTGGATTATCCTACGCGTCTTCTGTAGTGAGATCCTTTTCATATTATTATGCAATTATTTCTTACACGTAATCGTTTCCTTAACTAAGCACGAAAAATTACCATTAGCTATTTCTAGCTTGGATTTCAAACTACTCGAGGAACCTCAAGTGTTTGTATCGTATAAGGAAGCGTCTGCAGTTGATTAGTTGTTGTTTAGCAACGCTTATTTTAATTAGCATATTTGATATTTTAATTGAACGACTTCAATCGTACTATAGGATAGCATTTAAAACATAAATCAAAGATGTACAAAGACCCAAATTTGGTTATATTAAATGTAAATCATACAATAATTTTTTTTCTTGGGTGGGAATCGAAGTCCAGTTACGGCGCCGAGCAACAGAAACAGTGCCTCCATTTTATTGATACATGGTGTGATAGTTAAATACTCTCTCAGATAATTACAACTACAACTACTCCAATTAAACAGAATAATTACAAGACACATATTGTTAGTTATAACTATCAAATTCTATGTCTTGTAATTCAATAGCTGTTGCTACTGTAGCAGCAATCGCTAAAATCTTCTTAGATACTTCTTCTTAGACGAGTTTAGCGGTTCGTTGTTCACGGCCTACTGATTTTGCCGGCCTTGAATCCGAAATCGACGGTCCTATCACTGGAGGCCACCGACGACTATTTAATATCTCATATATTAATTCGTAAATAGTCGTGATTCTACGCGGCGGCGGTGCGATTATATGTTCTTCATGAATTAAGTATGATATGTGCTAAACGCTTAAAAAGTTTCGGAATACAGTGACAGCTGACAAATAACTTTCTTACTCTCTCCACACACTTGAACGTCTCTTGACTCCTGCACTTTTTATTTATAAAAAAAATTTGAGAAAAGAGGCCTTGTCGGTTCTTCTCTGAAATAACCAATGATCCAAAAATTATTTATTACGAATACTATTATTTACTATCAAAAACAGCATGAAACAAACCTACCTTAAGTAATAAAAACAAAATTAATTTGATGTTTAACTAAACAAAAACCAAATCATAATTCCGAATGCAGAGATTTGTATATCATACTTGGTATTTGATTAAAGACCCGGTCCCTATTTTCTCTTAAATTATTCTAAAGCTTCATGAAGCGGCAAAAAAATTAGATTTTCGTGTGTTAATATTATTCAATATTATGACGTCCTCCCTAATTCGGAACGAGAATAATTTATGAACATTCCCTAACGAAGGGATCGTCCCGGCGCGGCGCACGCCTCTTCGGTAAAATTTTAATAAGAAATGAATCTCTCTCTATACTGCAATGGGAGCAGGTAGTAAAATATTAGACTGTCATAAAAGATTACCATTAGGGTGCGTATGCAAGGTGGTATATGTGTTTGAGAACGTAGAGGGAGCGAGAGCATGCAATTTAAGGGGTGAACAAATGTAAAAAAACACAACAATGCATAGCGTTTCTTTAACCTAAAAACGATCTTATCAATTAGTTCAGTAATTCTTGAGATTTGTACCAGAAATGGATGCTGGGTCATGATATTAGGAACACAGCTATTTCAATATTAAATAATGCTCGACTCTCAGGACGTCACTTTATCTGTTAAAAAAAATCTTAGTATAACAAATAGCGTGAAGTACAATACACAGCAGGGCAAGTTAAAATGAGTCAATACAACGGATTATAATGATGTTTTCAGTGCGTAGATCCAAGATGGGAGTATCCTTTGATACGGTCGATAGACGATCTAGTCCCCGCAGTGGGCGTAGAGTGGGCGACGATAACAACGGGGACAATCATACGCCTTCGTAATAGACATTGACTAACTTCAAAACCCAGGCTTGCCTCTGTTCATCTCACATCATCTTCAAACTAGGATAGGTTAGGTATGTTAAAATAAAAAATAAGATGTACATACCTAACCATAACATCTTCGCCACCTAAAGACCAACTATTAGATAACGGCTTTCAAGACCGGCTATTTACGGCGATTGCGCATAAAAACGAAATAAATTTAAATTTCGTATTAATATTCATGTTTCCTCTTAATATTTGTTTACTACTTTTTTTATTATTCATGTCATTGTCTTATGGAATGCAATTTTTTAACAAGAATCAATTAAGGAATATGTAACATGTTATATATATATGTTTTTCCGTTAAAAGTTAGTCTCAGCCACATGATTGACCTCTGTGTCGTAGGCGCTTATCTTTATGAAAAGTATCTAATGAATGTGCCAACATAAGAATCTAATTATAAACTGTAACTATACGTAGTAGTTTAAATATATAATTGTGGCGTTTGCTTCTACCAATTATTTGTTAGATATATATATACGAAAAAATTGTACTATATTCTACATAAAAATATTGATTTGAAATAAAATGTATAATAAAATGTGAGGCAAATGGACACCAGCATTAATAGAGGTCAATGCAAAGTATTCTTTCCTACTAAAATTTACGTGCCTCCATTTACGCGATACCAACGTAGTCCACAACTTATAATGTACTTAAAAAATTAATTGAAAAATTTTAGAACCCTTGAAGGACTAAATATATTTCGAATCATTTAAAACATTGGTTATTTTAAGGGCCATAAGGTATTCATATCAGTTTAATATCTGAGTACGTAGCGAAACAACATATACATATATATATATATAGGAGGACGTGACGGTTAGAATAATCACAGAATAATGTATTACGCCGAAGAGATATCAGCGTTGTGTAGTCAATTCGTCATCAGCTGTCGTCAATACGTTGTCAGCCGATCGTCGGTACGTTTTCGGACGGTTGTCAATACGTCGTCGTCGACGAGCCCTTTTACTCGGCGTGGCGCATCCGTAAGGAAAATGGAAAGGGTTAACTTGACGTAAGGGAAACGGGGTTTATGTTTATGTCCGTATAGAATTCCGATATCTTGACGGGTACGCGAAACGATAATAGAAGTAATACGTTTCCATTAGTCGGAAAGATTGCCTGATAGATGTTCATTTATTTATTTATTTGTATATAACACTAACAACAGAGATATGAGACCATAGTTTACTATAAGATAAATATTTTTATTGAGACCACGGGGAGAAGAACTAGCTAAAAGTAGCTGTTATGAAAGAGAGTCTTGCCTGCACATAAATATTGACATGACTAAAGCGGGTAACTAAAACGTCTTCTTTTCTATACTGTACTGTATTTACAGAGGACATCATGCTTTTTTGACGTTTAAACATCAGAGATATATTGAGGTGCCTTAATTATATCTCAGACAGTGGTTTTGGCCAATGGTGCACACCACAATTCATATCCATTTGCGTGTGCAAAGCTGCGTAAGAGCAGTTTGTAAATACGGCGTTACTGCAAAACGTGCAAAATTGAGATATTGCGCGCATAGATTTACAACCCGGAAACGCTTATATTAGATCTAACAGAATTTGAAATAGCTAATAAGAAACTTCATTTTCACCACCGAAACAATGCCGCGGAACATCCGTACGTCTGAAGTTGGCAGCAAATCAGCGTATTTACCAAATTGACCGAAGAAGAGTACGTTGGATATAAAAAAAAGACATCACAAAATTTGTTTAAAATGATACAGATCCGCGAGAATAAAAGGCCCAATATATACGTCAACGGTATGTTTCAGGAGCAAAAATATAAATTGTCCAAAATTAACAAATGAAGTTCGGTCTGCAATTTTTATAACCTACTAAAAACGAGTTGGCATGAAAAGAAAATGTATGTATGCTCAATAATGAAAATGTAATGGATTAGAAACCTACTACTAGGAAAGTTAAGTTGTTAAATTCACGACGAAGAGATATCAAAGTTTGCTATTAGTAAGTTTGTTATTATTAAAGTAAATATAAAGAGAAAAGCTTTTGTTAAAAACATTTTTGGAACTACGAGCGAAGCTTCTACTTGCACTGACATTACATCAATATAGATATATATGAACTAATATATTAAAATGTTACCAAAACTGGTACTTTCAAATACGTTTCGGTTTTGTCCTGTGACACATTAAAACATTAATAATATTTCTGTGTATAATGGGAACATTCGTCTTAAATATTCCTAATCATTCTTTTTATATTAAAGTAAGCTAAATATTGTTTAAATATTTATATTATATTAAGAATCGTTACTTTAAACAGGGGCAGCGAATGAATTAATTCAATAGATACACACAGCTCGCGTGCCAGATCTAAACAATACATTTGGCTCGCGCGTCCGTCCATCGCTAAATGGGACATCCTCTAAAACGGAAAACGGCAAAACTATCAACGTTTCGTCCGTAATGGATGCGATGACTCGTTCGTATTTGTTGAGCTTCGGAGTGAGTCGTGGGTTCTATCCCCATCCGGGTAAATATTTGTATGAGCTACGGCAAATGTTCAGGATCTGACAATTACATACGTTAAACGTAGAACATCACCAATAACGTAGAATATTACCAATTATCGTTACTCGAAGTTTCTTTACTCTTTCGTATTCACTAAATACCCTAATTGTTAGGGCCCGCATTTTCTTTTTAGGATATAAACTGATAAGTCGTACGTGTCTGGCCCTGATATGAAAACAGCATAATTGCTGACACAGCGCCGAACAGTATTTTAGTTTGAACGAGTTTAAACCTGCATATTTCTGCGCAGCGCTCGTCATACAGAGATATAGATTGTTTAATTTTTATGCACTACTAGGTAGTGCTTGCTGGTTTTGGTACAAAAGCTGGTAAGCTGGCACACACTTATACAGCCAGCTGACTTGGCAAAACAGAACTGTATATCAGAATCAGAACTGTGAATATCACTTTTAAGCGGGTACTTTTAGCGCTGGTTTTGAGAAACCATTCCAATCTGGTAAGCCTTTCAAGGCACTATCACTTATACGGCTAACCCTTATGTTTAATAATTAACACGAATTCAAAACCCTTTCAGAGGTTTTGTTGGTAACCGATTTCGATTTAAGCAAACTAAATTGACCTTAAACGCTATACATATTCGATTTCTTGTTAGAAGTTGGCTAAGCCATTCTTTTGAATTAATTCGAGTTTACTCAAAACCCAATCAAGACCTCGAGGGTTCGGTGTTCCAGGGTTTTCAACGATGGGTAATTTCGTACTGAGCGCCATCGATTTTGAACGTAAAATTTATTTTAATTCGTTTTATATTCATTATAGTTTGCAGCATTGTATCCTGGTGGCAACATCAAAGGCTTTGACAGGCACCGCTGCCTATATTTGCATAAATGCTCTTACCCAAACGTAAGCGGTTAAATTAAGCGTATAAAAACTCATACAAACCATTATAAAAACCCCTTCAATAACTTCTTTATAACCTTATTTCAAAACAATTTCAGTTGGTTAAGGTTAACCCAACTGAAAGGCTTACACTTTACGGGTTAAGCCGATCAAAGGCTAACTCGAACAAACGGTTAACACTCGAACGACTTAATCAAATGAACAGGTTTTCCGAGCTCTGGCTATAATTACCTTGTGTAAGAATAATAACGATATCTTCGCTAATTGAACTATTTCTAGTATTCGAAGATGACTCGGTTCAGGCACTTGATAACCGTCGACTTCCGGTCGTTAAATCGATTCTCATTAGGAACCAATTTAAGGAAACATTGTTTAAATAAGTATTTAAATATAAATTGAAGCAGCGAACATGTCAGACTTGAATTGTAAATGACGCATTGGGATCGGTCTCGGACCCATGTGTATGCGCGCATTCGACGGTCGACAATTCGAATTAAACCTTTTTTTAATTCGCATAAAATTTTAAACGTCACGTTTTTCGCCTTCCAACTGACGTAAAGGTGGCACCTTTACGTCGCTTAAGATCGACCGTAGTAATATAAAAACCAACGCGTACGTGATAGCGCTCGGGTGGGATAAATCTTTGTATTCAAATCAATTCCGTCTCGATTCGGCAGCCGTGTTTTTATTTATGATATCGTGAACGATACACCACAGGACATACAAATCGAGAGATTTGACTCGCAAAACAGCTAGTCATTTCGTTCAGGTAAAGAAATCGTTCATTTTATGGAACGTGATTCGAAACATTCGACAATATTGAATCTTTGAAAGACAAAGCGGTGATAGAAGGAGACGAATTAAATTGAAAATTGCACAATTGGCATGTCTGCGCGAGACTGCTATAGGTCAACAGCTCGTATTAATTAATGTAAGTTCAAGATAGCTACGCACTGAGTGTCTCACATCTTGTACAATAATAGATCTACTATGTAGGCTTTACATTATCGACAAGTTATAACAAAAATACTATCGCTTATAAAACAATACCCAAGCCATTGTAGATAAAATTAATATTTAATTACAATAACACAAAATACCTAAAGTTATGTCATCTGTGTACCTTTTTAAGGATAATGCTTATATATCGTTAACCCACCTGGTTAATGCTATAAGACGTAGGAGTCATAAGGATCCCAACTGGGTGAGAACCATTGCATTACCAGTTATTCTACCGCCTAGCAGTAATTTGTAAGCAAAGCTGTGTTCTAGTTGGAAAGGAAATGTTGCCACAATAGTTACTGGCCATAGACATGAGCAATTTAGATCTCTAGGCGACAATCGTAGCGCATATCTAAGCAGTATTGAACTCATGTATTTAAAAATAGTGTGAATTGTGGTATTATGAGCAAATGTTTCTCTTGCCACCAGATGTATTATGCGATTGCTGCCTAATATAACATCACTAATGATTGATGACCGTTTGGCGCAGATGCTAAGCTATTGGCTACGGCGTCGCACGTCGTGGGTTCGATTCCCACCCGGGACAAATATTTACATGAACTACAGATAATAGTTTCGGATCTGGGCGTTTGTCCGTGTGAAATTTATGTATTATAATACAAGATATTTCTATCTTACAATAGGGGCAGCGTTTTTTAAAATAGAAAAAAAAAAATTACAAATATAACAGACGTGTGATTTCTTGTATTAACGCAAAAACTACACATTGACAAAATGATTAGTCCCTGGCTGAGTCCATCGAAAACAATGGAGCCGATTAAATAAATAAATATCAAGGAACATCTTACACACGGCCCTCTGATCCCAATCTAGGCTAAGCCTGTGACCTGACAAATAATAGTTAACACCCAGATACAGAACAAATACTTCTACTCATCAAAAAATATTTTGTCCTATGTAGAAATCAAACCCACAACCTTCGGCTTTGCACTTAAGGGAACTACTACACCAATGAGCCAGTCAAATGACCGAAACATAGACATAGCCAAGATTAAAAATACTCATCATACACTATTAAATCCGTGAAATAGATTTATTTTAATAACACGTTATCATATCGTATTCAAAGACAATAAAAAGACGTCTTATTATTTATATTTTACATTTATTCTGTAAATATTCCATATTTAGATATAATATTAAAATCTAGAAATGTAATGTACTACAAAAATGTTATACATACATACATATAATGCTAATAAATCTAACATCTTAGACATTTAAATTTAACTCGGTATCAAATCTTTTGAGACGTCATTTAATTATTTCAGTTGTATGGGTCTGATTAAAAATACACGTACGTACCATTGTATAGTTGTAATCGATACAATACGGACTTAAGTAATTAGCAGTTATACAAAAATAGTGTTTGTCGGGTATCAGTGCTAATTTGAATGTTCCCTCTTAAAATTAGAACGAGTATAACACCACAAATGTGAAACGATCAATTTTAAAGTCTCTTTTTATGAAACGTAGAATGATAATGTAAATTCAATGAAACAACAAAATCATTTGTAACCACGTTACGTTTTCAACGTACAAATTTTTTGAACAAATTTGGAGGAGTTTGAGTTTAGTTTTTATACATAAAAATTCGAACTAGCAATCGGTCCACCAGAAAAATTGATGACCCGTTTGGCACACTGTTGTCTTCGGCGACGCGGGTCGTGAGCTCGATTCCCATCCGGGGGAAATATTTATAGGAACTACAGATGATTATTCCGGATCTGGGCGTTTGTCCGTGTGATATTTGTCTACGTAAAAAGCCTTTGTAACAATAGATATTTCTATCTTACAATGAGGGCTGCGTTTAAAAAAAAACAGTACGTTTCGGGCAATCAGATTCACATCCCTTAATGTCCTAATCCAACTAAAAAACATCAACATTCATTGCGCTTCGCAGGATTCGAACCCACAACCCTCGGATATAAAACGTGGAGTTATACCACCAGGCAACGGAGGCAGATATGCGTAAAAAGGTGTACTCTACTATTACTATTACTTTTATGTATAAAAAGTGGAAGAACACGAACCTATTTCTCCCCCACCTTCGGTCGCTTGATAGCATCGCGCGGAAGTGTTCAGCTTTCGCTCACCCATTCCGCGAATGCGCCATTTCACCACACCCAGTCTGTTCCGCATAGCTCTTGATGATACTGATAAAAAAGTGATAAAAATCATAAATAACGGTACTTCACGGAAGCTTTAGTCGTAGATTTGGCTTGCGGGTTGACAAATGTGTTAGTAAACACGAAGAAATCATTTAGGAATGTACATAGAAATAGGCTACATAGAAACATAGTCATCGCAACGATAAACCATACAATTACACAGATAAACGATACAATTGTGAATACGAAAGCGGATTGCATATGCTCTAAATCGTAATTTTTCATAATGCATTACATATGTTACGTGCGGTATTGATTGATAAAGTAGAACAGCATTACCATTGCAAGGGCATTGCAATCTGGCACATTGCTGCCTGAAGTATGTATGCTTAAACTATTAGATATCCATTAAGAGATATCAAGACATAAACTGTTGAAATGGAATAGAAGTAGCTTGATGTGAGTTTTATACAATTTAAAAGTTGGTATAATTTCCTCTTGGGTTTATACATACGAAGAAGTAATTGTTTTGTTTAGTTCAATTCTGTGTTAATTATTAAACTTTACACTCTACAACTATGTATGATATTATTGATGTAAACAAATCTCCATCGGCTTAAAATACAGATATAATGTACGTTAAAATTTACCTAGTTTCATCTGGTTAAGAAAATTCTTATGCCACTAATTTTTAAATAGTATAAATATTCCGTATTCTTAGTAAGCCAAGGCTATCTCATACTTCTTCGTAATACACCTATACCTGTTACCTTACCTAATTTATTAATTTTATAAATTGTGTTCCTTTGGATTTCATACAATTAAAGTCCTTCAAAGAACCCCTTTACTTAGAAAACTATAATTGAAAACATAATCTTTAACTGTTAATTTTTATTTTAAATTAATGTGTTTATATTTCTTGAGTCAATTGTATCATTTAAATAATGTATAATCGTATGCGAAACATCACAATGACGAAAGAAAATTACTTATTTGATTAATGGTATGTGGAAATAAATAGACAAATTAATTATTTGCATTAAAAATCAGATATTTTAACATTCTTATATTCCTATATTTCGATATTCCCATTAGCAATACATTGATTTTACTATAAATAAAATCAGTATTCAACTTTCTTACTTAATATAATCATAAATATTTATACAGCTATTAACTACATTAAATTACATTTAATGAGAGATCTCTATATTAGACACGTGTATTGCATTTATTTTCACACATTCTCTCGCACAAGTATTTTACTTTTTGTTATCTTAAACATTTTATTCATATGTGAAGGACATAAAAAAAATTTACAACACATTTATTAACATATTACATTAGATAAGCTATTCATAAGCAATCATTAGTCATCTTTTATTGTCAACATAACTGTAAGTCACTCTTTAATGTCTTAAAATAATTAACAAAAGACGTAGTCGTAATGTTAATGTTTAAGTCACTTTTGATACATAAAAAAGCCAAGTCGAAGTATTAGAACGAAGTCGTGATTTGGAACCTCATATAAACTCATTTAACCGAAAGATTGACCGATGAACCGTTTATCCCAGATACCAGGACTTTGGTCGAATGTTCGATTCCCACCCGGTGCCAATATTTGCTTGAAATACATACAATTGTACCAGATCTAAGTCCGTGTGAAATTTATGAATTTAAAATCAATGTTGTCAGATCTGGAACAATTGTATGTAGTTAAAACAAATATTGGGCCAGGGGAAAATAGATTTAAGAAAAGAAAGATATTATGTTCATATTTAGACTATTTGACTATTTACTATAAAGTAGTAACAGCCTATATAATCTCCCACTGCTGCGCACAGGCCTCCTCTATAC
>DWHQ01000825.1:0-12318 GCA_018247955.1 Eurytides marcellus marcellus | reverse complement strand
TCTTCTTTTTTATGGAGTAGACTGACAAACGAGCAAGCGGCTCACCTGATGGTAAGCAATCACCGCCCATGGACATATACAACATTAGAAAAGTTGCAAATGCGTTGCCAGCCTTTAAGAAGAGGGCGGATTTGAAACAGGGAGTGTGAGAGAGAAGTGAAAGGGGGTAAGGAAGAGGATGGAGGGAAATGAGAGAGGGAGGAATGGGAGGGAGGGGGTTGGGCCACCGGCTACCTCACTCACCGGATGAAACGTTACGCCGATTTTCTGTGAGGTCGAGGCACATATCTGGTTCGAGCCGGACCATTCGACAGCGGGAACAGCTGCGTGGCTCAACCACCGTTCAGAAAATATGACTCGGTATACCCTCAATAGGTTCTAACCAAACTGACTAATCTACTTTACAGTCACAATATGCACACGCGACTCGGATGATAACGGATTACTTTTAGGAACGCGGCTAAGTCGGACATAGCTTAGCTACACTTGTCTCACCAAAAAGGGCCCGTCGACAGTTCCACGTTTGCTATGACAATTGTCAACCTCAGTGTTGCCAACCATCTTAACCGAATACGCCCAGATCGATTAAGATTTGACGTTCCGTACTTCAATGCTGCCCCTATTCTAAGATAGAAATATCTTGCGTTACAAGAGCGTTTTATGTCCATAAATTTCACACGGACAAGCACCCAGATCTGGAACAAGTAATTGTAGTTCGTACAAATATTTGTCCCGGGTGGGAATCGAACCCACGACCTGCGATGCCGAAGCCAATAGCTTAGCAACTGCGCCAAACAGGTCATCGACTGTTTAAGTACACATATAACTTATCTCACACACATAAGTTTTCTCACTCAAGGGTACTAAGAAATGGTTTACACTGTCGTCCAATCGAAAACTTGTGTATACAAAATGGTTTAGATAACTTGCAATATTTGTTTGTTTGTTCGTGTTAAATTTTGCGATAATTTTTTCACTCGTTTGCCGAGCAATTTTAAATACTTAGGGAGATTTGGTAACAATCCAATGATATGGTGTTACCAAAATAGTCTAACTACGGTGCCCAATGGTGTCCACGGGTCTGCTTAAATTATGCATGATAAACCCTCCCTATTTAGGTTGCATTCATTTAAATGTACTGATTCAGAAATATGTCCGAGATTTACACGAGATTAACCCAAGTATCTTTTTTTTGAGATATTTGTATGTATGTATGTATGTATAGGCACTAACTTAAAATTACTTGTGACAGTAATAAGCTCCACATAAAGATATATCATATAACAAATCGTAGATTTATCGCCACATTCAAATACGTTTTAAATTTTTTCATGCTATTGTTTTTTTTCATCTCGTAGAAATATTTATTTTTATATGTATATATGTTTTTAAATATGTAGATCGTATCATGGTTTTACCTTCATTGCGCACGTACTAAATGAAGACTTGAGATAGTTTTTTTTTTATACAAAAGGTGACAAACGATCGGTTAC
Organism: Eurytides marcellus marcellus; assembly: GCA_018247955.1. Classification (NCBI taxonomy): domain Eukaryota; kingdom Metazoa; phylum Arthropoda; class Insecta; order Lepidoptera; family Papilionidae; genus Eurytides; species Eurytides marcellus. Next base: position 10,825 of record DWHQ01000825.1, on the reverse strand, counting down.
TTTAGAAGACCTTGGAGCAGTTCGATCAAGGAACACTAAACTTTTGGAAGACAAAAGGCATTTATATCTGTCTAACATACGCCCCTGCGACAGATTATGAAGCGCATACTCGTAAAAGCGCCCAGACGCGTCTGCGTTCGGTCAGCGGGCATCAAACGGCCCGGTTTACGATAGCATTGTTTTTAGTTCTCATCATTACGATTGCGTGGAAACTCTCCGGAATGCGGCGGAAGCGACGCACTTATAAATAGACCGACGCTTCGTGGGATCGATGCGTGCTTTGGAAGTACGGATTACATCTAAAACTTCAGGACGTATGGCTCATGTTCATAAATTATTCTAACCTCAATTTAAACGTATCGATGTCTTCGCAACTTTTAGATTAGGAGGCTTGGAGCTGTCAATTGTTTTCCACAAAGTGTTTTCTGTCTAATAAGTTATGTACCTATTTTTTTTGTAAACGATCCTGCAATAGGGAACAGTGAATCCACAAAGGTGGAATCAGTTATTTACATCCCCCTACGCTACTCTGTGTAATAGAACTCTATAGAAAGAGAATTGGATAAACAAGCACATGGTTCATGTGATGCTAAATAACACTCATGTTGCGTAGATATACCCAATTAAGTAATACTTTGTGTAATATGTTTTGTATATTAACACATGTATAGGGAATTTACAATTTTTAGATAACCTTACTTACTGAACGCAAGAAAAGGGGTGGGTATATAAAAAAAAACGAAATTAACGTATCCTCAAAATGATATTTTTACGGCCGAAAAACCATATTAACTAATTCACTTTCGTGTATTGTTATTTAAATTCTCGAACAAGACATATCGGGATCTCATATGTCGTATATATATTTCTTCCCAGTCTCTGTAATATTACTTTTAAGGACAACCTTAAATTCAAAATTTAGTAACGTTTTTCCTAAAAGTAACGCGATACCTATACTTTACACCTGCGTCAATTTCTGGACAAAATCATTGAGAAAGTAAATAATATCAAATTGAGTCAAAACCAAAAAATCCACAGTCGCAGCCATCAGTTAATCGGTAAAATCATGAAATTAAATCAGACATTTATTACAATGCTTTAATTAAAATTTAATCTCCTATTTAAAACGATGAAATTGCATTTAGTGTGTCGAGTAGATTTATATTATGTAAATTTTAACACAATAAATCAGATATTGGAGCCATTATAACAATATTGCTTTAATTGAACGCTCATCATTTAAATGTAATCATTTGAGTGCAATAGTCGAGTGTTAATGTAAATGTTAATTTTATTTAATATATAAAACTGTAAAATAATTGTATTAAGAAAAAAAGAACTTCGGTGGAAGGGAAACTTTGCAAATTTTCCGTCACGAGCGAAGGCCGACTCGAAGCTTTCGAATTTTCCATCGAGATATGTCCCGAGTTACGGAAATTGTTAAACTTCCCTCCCGATCTAAGGAATTATTGAAATTTTCCTCGAGCACAACAAAATTCAATAAGTGACTGTCACTGATTGGGAACAGAAGGGAGCGGGGTGTGTTAAAAGTTTTTTAGTTGCTGCGGTGCAAGTCACGAGCGAAGCGAGTCGATAAGAAGTTTTAATTACGATGACACCTTTGTCGCAGTTGGTAAGCTATTGGCTCATGCGTCACGAATATAATTGTATAACGGATAATTATTCCAGATCTGGATGTTTGTCCATGTGCAATTTGTGTATGAAAAACACCCTAATAACACAAGATAGTTTACGATCAATCTTAAGGTTGGGGAAACCAAAAAAAATTAAAAAGACTAATGTTAAAGCTTACTAAACTATTATTATTAACCACTAAGTATCAATGTTCAACATTTTCGAAGTAACCATTGTATTGGGGCTCCACTACTGAAAGGATTCAGCGCCCAGTTTACACATGGAATAAATTTTTATAGTACTTTATTCCGTCAACATTTCAGGAGTTAACCGATTTGAAAAGATTTGCAATACAAAGTAGATGTCGCAATCAAATCGCGAGAATTTTCATAGATAGCGATTCTATATAACAATAATAATAATGTTATCCCGACCGATTCCGGCCACGGCGGCCTATCTACAAGAGATCAGCCAACTGTGCAGGATATATTATAGTGCACAAGCGTTTGCACAGACACAGGTGCACACACTTTTCCTTTACTCTTATAGCCCGATGGGACGGATAACCGACAAGACCGGAGAGGGATCAGGCGCAGAGGCGGTGACATTAAACCGATCTAAAGCAAGTTAGAAATAACAACAAAGTCAATAAGCCCTGCAGGATTCGAAGCCACGACCTTTGAATGACAGGCCACGAAGGCGGTATGTCGCCTACTCGAATACTATTCTACACACGGCCAAGTTTCTACAAAAGGTACCCTTTGTTAGGTTAGAATCATCGTTTAATCTACTGTACTTAGCGTACAGTAGATTAAACGATGATTCTACTTTAATTATTCCTAATACCTATAATAATTAATCCATTCAAATAATCTATTAAATCCCCTTCTTGTAGGTATGATAAAATATTAGTTTTTAAAATCCTATTCAATCTTGCCTTGACGATAATTATTTCCTTATCAATGAATACGGTTACAGATAATCAAAATATGACTTATAAAGCTATATGAGAGAAATACAATTGTTTTCTTAATATACGAAAGAATACCCATTCTAGGTATTGTATTTTCTCGAGATATTTTTTTTAGTTATTTTTTTTTTTAAACGCTGCTCTTATTTTAAGATAGAAAGATCCGGTACAATCATCTGTAGTTCTTACAAAAATTTGCCCCGGTTTGAAATCGAACCCAATGCCTGCAACGTCGAAGCCAATAGCTTAGCAATTGCGCCAAACGGGTCATCTAACCCCGTTTATGCATATTTTCAATTAACCACTGTTCATAACTGCAAAACATTCGATATCAGTCCATCGACGTGAGATTTAAGGTTATTTTTACATAAAATTGCTTCGTGGAATCAATCTTAATTTCAGGACCAAACAACACATACGGTCATTGCTCCTATTTCCATAATAAAACTACTTTTCTAACAATGCTGAAAGCCTAATAGAAAAGTTAGTACGTGTTTTTTGTATTGGACATTAACTTGGGAAATTTCGTCGAACCAAAAAAGAATTACGAGCGTGTCCAATATCGATCTATTTACCAACAGTGATGTTAAAAATACAATATTCTTTACCTGTAAATAGTCTTCTGAAGGTTGTCAGTGAGTTGTCAGTTGCAGTCTAATTAAAGCTTTGATTGATGAGAGCTCTTCATTGTTCTTTAGTTCATTGTCATTGCTCGGGATCCTTGTATCGAGGACTAGCATTGTGTTCCTTATTTTTAAGGACAGTCGGAGAAAAGTGCGCTCCATTGTGAATTCAACGTTAAAGAGATGCTGCGTTCCAGTCTCTCGGCTCTCGAACATCTGCTCACTCTTGCATTTGAGTGCAATTTCGAAGTAAAACCCCCTGTCTGTCATAATACTACTTATATTTCACTAGAAACCTGCAATTCACAAGTAATATATGTAGGAAAATGTATTAATGTAAGATATAATGTTTTGTACAACTTGATGATGAGCACAGTCAAGGGTAGATTTAGTACACCTCACAATGAACTCATCCCTATACAGCCTATATTGAATATTTCGCCGATATCCACTGTTGACACCTAACGTATGATTTTGAAAAGGCTTTGCCGGCGTCAGGGTGGCAGGGGTTTGTTAAAAAGGTGCGGGTATGAATACTTTCGTGTGTTGTCGGGCGACAGCTACACCCGTCCTCGCCTCGCCCCGTAGACGGCGCGCTACGTGCCTTTTGCCCCGGCTTTTCCCGCCGGGTCGTACCAGGCTCGTCTCAGTCGCGGACGGGCTTCGGGCGCGACCGCTCGCGTTTGCCCCGTAGTCGGTGCGGTTCCGTGCTGCGATTGTTTACGTCGCCGTACGTACCGTGTGCCTCCGCGCTCGTACGAAACTGAACCCCTAAAGCTGGACACGTGCAGTGGTCGGTGGTGTTTCCCTCGTGATGATTCACCAGGACGCTTGATGTCAGTGCTTCAGCGTTGAAACGTATTCGGGAAGGATGCGTTGATGAAAGTTGTTCGAGTTTATACACGCGCTGTCGTATCACCCCAATGACAGGGTCAGTTGAGATTGCGAATTAGAACCCTCGGAGGCTCCTTCGTTTAATGAAGAACGCCATTAGCCTATTTAACTATTTCGCGCGCAACTGAAAGAAACGTTGAATAAAGAGAGCGGGCTGAATTGAACCGGCCATTCAGCGTCGGCAATGATTTGTACCGGGTAGTGAGAATTTCCATTTAAACAATTCGCGTGGTGGCGTTTTAATGATTAATCACTTCAAGTTGATATTTACGAACGCCTTTGTTGTCGCAGACATTTCCTTTGATATCAGCGGCCCCATTTGTCTTGGGTTTAGTTCACGTACCTTCCCTCGCATTGCTCAATTTAATAATTCATATGTAACATGTAGAATTTCATTAAGTGTATGCAAATATTTTGTCTCTCTGGTCTCTCTGAATGATTAATATTTTAATGCGCTGCTTTGTAAATGCATAATTTACGCCTCTTAAATTCCACTATAAATAAGTATCAGAAGAATATATATCGCTTTGTTTATATGAAAACATCAAAATTATACATACATGCTAAGTAGGTGCGATAACAAGATTATAATAAATATTTCAGCGTCTTTCATTTAAATGAAGAACAATTGTAGCAGACAAAGACTTTACTCAGCCTTCACATGTTTATATAGTATTTTATTATTTATACGTGAATGTGTTTGTTTGACATTTTGTTTGTTGTAATTCTAATATATATTCGGCTACCCTGTTTCTCTTTTGACAACTTTCCGGTAAATTAAAGATATTTTTTTAATCGATAAGCTACTCATATCCATAAAATCGTGCAGATTTTTAGTCTTCTAACTGCTTAGTAAAGATACCAATAAACAAAAAGTAAATTTCGATTAAAAAAGTAACAAACGACTATAAATAAATCTATCAATACCTCGAACAAAATTAAATTTCCTAATCGATTTTAAGGAGTCCCTTTTTGTATCTTCGAAGTTGAAGGTCTAATAACAATGAAATTTATACGGCACCGACCTTGCTGTCATAGATCCTTTGTAATAAAAGGAGAATCATCAAAATTGGTTGACAACTGGCGGCTTTAATACAATCTGTATTGATAAAGTTTTAATAAAGTCAAACATCATGACTGGGCCTAAACGAGAACCAATGGAAAATGCCCTAAGAGAATTAACCAACTTAAAGTGCTACAACTTAGAGTTTTGGATGTGGTTTGCATATTGTAGTAAGCGAACATGAGATTTGTCTTTTCCTTACGTAGAACCACTGCGTCGAACCATTTCATATTAACTACTAAAATAGTTAGTGAAGTAGTCGAGACGGTATAAGATGATAGACATCGGTATGAAGGTATGAAATGATAGACATCGATGAAGATATATTATGATGATATATAGAAAATGTGTATGCCTGATGATAGAAAAGATATATCAGGCAAATAGAAACTAAATGCGTGTAGTGCGTTTCTTATTCAAAGAGAGTTTTTTCTTAAGAATATAGCCGTAATGCGATGCGGGAAGGAGTATTTTAGGATAGTGCTAAGTAACATAATTAATGGAAGTTTATTAAAAGTGTTGCGTAGATGCTATTGCTTGCGCCAGAGGTTCCCTGTCTTCTCTGCCTAGTCCCGTGGGAGCGAGGCGTGATGTTTTTACGTATGTATGTCAGCGTCAGTACCTCCGTCACTCCGTAGGCGATCGCGCGATTTAATCCGAAGCCCCACGCGTGGCCGCGTTACGCCACTGCGTTGGACGGCCTTGTTGCCAACGGATTTGAACCGCACTAACGAGCTCGTGCCGCCGGCTACACCCCCCGACCCGGTTACCCCGGCGGTTGTTAATGCATGCTCCAGCATTACCATTATACAACTGTTGTGTTTTGATTATCACTTCAGTTGCGGTAATCAACGTTGGCTAGTTGTGTATAGAAATTTTTGATAGCATTTTCTTCTTTGGGGAATGATTTCTATGTAAACACTGTTTTGTGTGCTTCCATTGATCTTATCAGGCCATTTTGCGGGAAACTAATACTTCAGAGTTGGCGTTGTTTGAGAAATATTTTGATAGCATTTTTTCTTCTTTGGTTTGAGAGTGGGGAAGTATTACCATGTAAACACTGCTTAGTCTGCTTTGATAGCATTTTTTCTTCTTCGTTTAGAAATGGGAATTGTTTCTATGTAAACACTGTTTAATGTACTTCCATAGATTTTATCAGGCTATTGTGCGGGAAACTAATACTACACTCGGTGACTCCTTTCTCCTCTTGTCTATGAGCCCGAACCATTTAATATTAAGCCGGGAACCCGGTAACTTGTAATAAACACCAATATTTCACAGTTGAAATGAGGATTCGTTCATGTTTCTCGAGTTCGTTCATGTTGAGTCATGTTCCTTTTCACGATTTGTGTGATATTAAAAAATGTTTATCATTTCTTCGATTTACCTAATAACAATTCACAATAACATACCTTGTTAAATAAAATTAATTCACGGATTGAATATCAGTGAAGTCCAAACCATCGGGGATTTAAAATGAAATAAAATAGTGAAAAAAATAGTCAAATGTATTGATAAATCCGATGAAGTTTCATAGATAGAACAGCTTACGGAGCAAAATCTAAGTCGAAATAAAAGAATCAATAAAATAAAATGTTAAGTGGAAATTTAAAATCCAAACAAACATCCGCTCGCGATAAATTAAAAATATAATTGCGAGTCGGCGGCCAACTGTTTAATGTTTAACGCATATTTTCATTCCAGAACAAACAAACGTATTTATCTCACTTCGACAGTTCTCAGCTTTTGAACGCGATTCATTAAGGCTGTAATTAAGATCGAAAGTCCAGATAAAATACGCTTATCGGAATGTAGAGGATAGATTAATAAAATAAAATATGTTTCTTAGTTAATCCTAAAGCCTAGTTAGTACACAGCTAATGAACTTGTGAACTATTGACAGACCTCGATGAAGCGAACAGCAATTAGTTAATTTTAACTAAACAATGGCAGTGTGATTCTAACAGTTTCAATTGTTATATTTCAAGTTAGACAAATGTCCGTTTTCAAATGTTTTGTTTTATAGGATATGTAATGTAAAAAGTGGATTTACGAATGCGATTACTTGCATTGTGAACAAATATTGAAATTAAGTTTTGTTATGTATTATATCGTACAAACGTTGACACTACTTTTACACATTACCTATACATACAATTTTGATTTGATTTGAATACTTTTACAATATTCCTTTCTTATTAGAAAGAAAAATCTGTTTTTTTTATGGAGTAGGAGGGCAAACGAGTAAGCGGCTTACCTCATGGAAAGCGATAACCGCTCCCCATGGACATTTGCAACGTCGAACGTTTTGCAAATGCGTTGTCTTTCAGGTGGAAACATTTGGAAGGGAAAAGGGAGGGGGAGGCAAGAAAAGGAAGGAGGAGGAAACTCACCGCAAGAAACGCGGAAGTACAAACACTTCCACTTTACGCCGAGAAATTTTTGAAAGGAAAAGGAAGGAGGAGGGAGGATGGGGGTCACCGGCCATCTCACTCACAGGAAGAAAAGGGGAAGTGCAAACAATTCCACTTTACGCTGATTTTCTGTGAGGTCGTGGTACTTATCTGGCATGAGCCGGCCCGAATCGGTCGACTGAGTAGGCTTTGCGTGGCTCTACCACCGCTAGCGTTGAAAGTTTATTGTTGTTTTTTCATTATAGTGGCTTTAACTAGACCGCTAACTCCCAATAACTCCTGGCAACTCCGACGTATATAAGAACTCAGCGCAAGCTTACAGAGAAGTTTTTCACTTTGTCAACTAAGAAAACACGCAATAACAGCTCGAAGATAGTGCAAGATTTTTATTTTGACTAATGAAATTGAGATGTTCTATCTTTATGGCTTATGAATTTTAAAATCACGAAGCTTCTAAGATCGACGTAATTCTTATATACGCATAACTAATTAACAGTCAATTTAGTGATCAAAGAATGTGACTCTATCTTTTTCTAAGGAAACTTTTCTAATATTTTTAGCTTAACATTCTTTAATATAAGTCTTTCGGTATAAATATTCTTTAAGAGTTTTTGATGGATTGTTATTAGAAGGCTATTAAATGTTTTGGGTTACCGCTTTAAGCTTTTTTTTGTGGAGTAGGCTGACAAACGAGCAAGCTGCTTATGGTAAGCGATCACCGCCGCCCATAGACATTTGCAACATTACAGAACTTGCAAATGCTTTGGCAGCCTTTAAGGAAGGGAATTTTTAAAAGAGGGAGGGGTAGATGGAGGGAGGAAACTTGTGCACTAGCGGCATCCTTTTATTTATGTAGGTGTTGATAACTGGATAATTTGCATGCATTCAAAGACGGCGAGATAGTTTCATGCTGAAATTAGTTTTACCCGTCGCGAGCACGTGTCGCGAATCCAAATCGATCCAATCTCGTTCATCAAAGACGTTGAACTCTTGGCTCTATGCATTAAATTATTTAGCAATCAATCCGTCATTGGTGCTTCATAAATTATTTACGAATGTCGCCTTCGAACACGCCGTGGGGATGTAGATTATTTAATATAGGTAAATACACGCCGAATTTTCTCTAGAAATGGTCGATCAAAAATAACCTGCTAACTAGGTATGCGGGTATGACGAAATATTTCGTCGTATTCGAAATACTGCTGCAATGAGCATGACGACATTTTCAGCGTATTAATTTTTATGTAGTTCTTATCTATTAAACCCAAAAGTTAAAGACTGAAGGAAAAAGTTAAAGACTTGTAATTATGAAGAAAAAATTCCCATCGTGAAACAAGTCGGATAAAACTTTATTCCCCAGTTAACAAGTTAATATTGTAAGTCAGATCGAAAATCGAAAAATAATATTAACCTTTCATATCTGTAATCCTTATATTAAAATTTATAACTAGTATAAAATACTTTGTGATGAATTGATAATTCTAATGAAAATAGCTTACGGTCATGATTATCGTAGAATCTTAATACTGTATTGTTCTAAGACATTACTTCTTTTTATCAGGGTGATCGCAATATTTGCAATATCTTCTGCATAGTGTCCGCGCTATTGTATTTGCGATTTTAATTTAAAGTAAACGCCTTTATATGTCTTCAGAAAAATGTCTCTGTGCTTTGTCCCGTTGACGCAGCTGCTAAGCTATTGGCTTCGGCGTCGCAGGTCGTGGGGTTGATTCCCACCTGGGACAAACATTTGTACCATCTACAGATGATCATTCCGGATCTGGGCGTTTGTCCGTGTGAAATTTAGGTATGTAAAAAGCCCTTGTAACACAAGATATTTTATCTTACAATAAGGGCAGCGTTTTTTAACAGAGAAAAGAAAATAAAGATAGAGTGCTATTCAATACAAATATAGATAGAGATACCGTCAGTAAAAGTGATCATAGTTTGTTCACTTATGCACTTTGTGTCAAAATTTTCTTTGTATTTTTTTATTTTTTGTCTTAATTTCTTTGTGTTATTTTTGTCAGAGTTAAACGAGTAACCGAAGAAAGAGTATGTTATACTAAACTGTGTAAGGTTATGAGTTGATGGGTAAATTAAACCAGTGAATGCTCGAATAATACTGAGGTATATTTCATAGAATATCGCATTTCAAATGGTGACAACGATACGAAACATACCGAACGTAAGATAGATAATTAATACATTCTTCACAACTGTTTGTTATATGACCATATGATTTAAGTCTATGAGTACAGAATTTCACTGCTTATTTCATCACTACTTAACAGTATTTTCGGTCAACGAGTAATTTTAAACACACTTATTGAATAGAAGGGACAGTTATAATACAATTTAAGTTTAGTATAGAATTTACACTATAATGATCTATATATATATAAGCTTTTAAATAATGGTGCTAATACTTTTCTACGCGATATAATCAGCAGGACTTCTATTGACTAATATAAAACTAATGTTCGAAACGCGCTATTCGGTTATATTTTTACCATAAAATATACATAAAATTTTCGGGATGTTTGTTGAAAGGCAGATTAGATGTTGACCTCTTAAAGTGAAGATTGTTAAATTGTTGCTTACGAGCCTTAAATATACATGTTTATGTATAGGATACAATATGACAACGAACTGGATGCCATGTAAGTCCCGATTAGCCGGTATTCGATGAAATTAGTCGTCCCAAATGCCTCCTCTCCCGGGACCCGAACGCAATTATCCTGACAAGGAATATCTAATAATAGTCCCCAATTTGATAAGGTCCAACTTGTTGATTCTAACGAAGGATCTAATTCGATTCTCCGTACCACTACGCAAAATCAGTACAGTAGGAAGCGAAACTAAAGAATGAAGATCAACTCTCACCAACAATAAATTAAAATGAAAGATTAAATTAAAAAAAATAACTAAGATTAAATTAAATTAAAGGATTACATATTCGCTGCTATTTAGTCTGTAGCTGGGAAAGTAACGTTAGACCAACCTAAAAGATCTTACTGTGATCCTATGAGGTTTAAAATTTCTGTTAATGATATAATATAATATCATGGGACATCTCATTACATTGCCACTTAATCCTAAACTAGGCAGAGCCTTCACTATGGTAACCAAAAAACTGATATCAAACTTAAACTCAAACTCAAAATATTTTATTCAAATAGACTTTTTACAAAGTACTTGTGACACGTCAAAATTGGTAAGTCAG